>OOFC01009801.1:5642-16440 GCA_900323345.1 Pseudochromis fuscus
AGTCACACAGGTGGGGAAGCACACTTTTTGGCACACACACATGCATACACTCATGTGTGAACTGCACACACACACACACACACACAAAAAAAAAAACTCAGCTGGGATTGTAGTTTTCCAAGCAGTTCACAGAAAAGCCCATTTCACAACATCTATCCACTGGGAAATTTCCAGCTCCTATACTGACAACAAGATGAGTAATTCTCCAACACTGACGGATGTGACCTCGCTGGTCATTGCTCACACAGTCAGTACAGAGGGAAGAGTTATTTGTTCGTAAATATGGCTGATAAAAATCAGTCGGGGGCTGCTGCTGTGCAGGAGCAGGTACACATTTCAGACAAGGCCGGGCACATACCTGCAGGCTGGAATTTTATCAGAAGCATATTTACCACTATTTCATGTCAACCCTACGACGACAGATAGGCCAGGAATTCCTCTGATCACTAAACTGTTGCAAAGTGGAAACTTTTTCCCCAGTACTTGGAAAACCATTATATTTACTCCAGTGGCCACAGAAATCTGAAGAATGAAGACTTTTGAGTGGATAATAATAATTTGAAGACTTTGTTTTCAGTGAGCTTGGTCTAATTGTTGGTTGAAATAATTAAACGAATGAAAGACAGACCATCTCTCTTCAGTAAAACACATTTTATTGCTTTAATGGTTCATGATAAAGATTTCACTGAAAACTACAAACTTCTCCGGCTAAACAATTGTTCACACCCAAAGAACAGAATTACTGCAAGGAACAAAAAGGTCCAAAAAAACGGTACAATGTTCAGATAATCTTCTGTAATAATACTTAACGAGTAGGATTTTGATTTTGTTTATTTCAGCAGTGATGTAAATACAAGGTACACGAGACTGAATAAACTGTCTGTATGCATCAAGTATCTCAAGACAACTGAGAAGAGGAGAACTTACAAATCCAAGACCAGCCCTCTGTTTTCAGACACACTACACACATACATATATTTACACTCAAGCCCTGATTGTAATTTGGGTGTCTAACGTTTACTGTCAGACTTCATTCTAAACAAAAAGTAACTTCTTTTGTAGCTTAAGGGCGACATCTGGTGGCCATGAGTGAGAGGAACTGCCAAAGTTTTTTATTGTAATTTCAACAGATTTACAGACACTTCAACTGTGCTTTTAAAGGGGGAAAAAAACACAGTTTTAACACAACACACGCAGTCATATATCAGATTATTCAGTTTAACACAAGACAAACCACAAGCACAGACCAAAACTTATTTTAGCTTCCTCTTCCTCTCAAAGTCACATGTATTTTGTAGTTTTTTAACATTATTTCAACAACAGCTTCTTTACAAACTCTCAGGGCACCAGTTAAACAAGTCTCAAATCACAGTTTGGTAATATTCAGTGCTCTGTGCATGTTGCATGTCACTACAACCGGCTCAGTGTAGGAGACCTAGTGAGTGGAAATATGATGAAGACTATAAAACAGTTGGATTTTTCTTGTGATACGAGCCAACAGAAATGCACCAGCATCAAGTGTGTTATTTGGACTATCTAACAGTGTTCCACCTGAATCCTCTCTGATGTAAAGCTTTGTAAAACACATTAAATTAAAATGTTCTTTCATGTGTGCCGACAGCCATTTTAAAAACAAAACAAATTCTCTGTTACTAATACAAACCTACTGATAAAATGACCCTGTATGTTTGCAGCACGTCGCCCACTTGATCAATATGCTGATGTCTGTGAATGTCCTCTGCTGACATTTTAAAAAGTTAAATTAGAATAAACTGGCTGCAGATAGTTTGGGCCTCACTCGGCCTTTTGCCTGAGGATTCGTTTCTCTTCCTCCACAAAGTTCTTGTCGGAGGTGGCTTGTCCTAAGTCCCTCTTCCTCTTCTCCTTCTGCTGGAAGGTCTCCACTCGCCGTTTCTTGGCAGACATAGATGGCTGCTCTGATTCCTCATCATCTGGGTTTGGGATATTGGGGATGGGTGGAAGAAGATAATGGTATTTAAATAAATAAACAGACATTATTCAAATATAACATTGTGGCTTGAAGCTGAAACGGGGGCGCACGCAAGTGGTGCATTTTCGGCCTGTATCTGCTCGTTACTGTTATTTTCCACCAGGACTGGTAAAGTGGTGCAGCTGAGATTCTGAGTTGCATATCTACAAAATTGCCCTTGCTCTATGTCCATTCAGTCTTCTTGTTTATCACAAATGTACATACAAAGATACCTATGGGTCAACAATTTGGGATAAACATGGAATTGAAATTTTTGCTTGAGAGATACAGTGATTTTATTGGAATATAACTGTCAAAAATCAAGCTTCATTTCAGTATTGACATGTGATGACACATTACCAATTAGATGCAATCAAAATATACTCTTATACTCTTACTTATTTTCCAGTCTAATGCAATGGGAGCAGAAATATATTTTATATTGTACATTTAATATTTCTCAGATCAGAAGAGCGCATTAATGTTAAAAAAAAAAAAGTATCCTAAATTGCAGCCTTCCTGATTTGTTGTGTTGTTTTTAGTTTACAAAGTTTTAAAAGAAAGTAAATAAACCGGAAGTTGCCCTGCAGGACTCACCTGACTCAGAGGGTTGCTCCTCTGTGGGTAAGAAGCGAGCGTTGCCAGTGTACGGCTTCGGTGCGTCTTCCCCGTTGTCCTCATACACATTTGACCACTTTATGGCCATGTCCATTCCTGGAGGGGGCCCCTTCTTCTTCTCTGGTTCTACAGCGTAGCTCTCAGGAGGAGGCACGGCGTTCGTCTTCCATGGCTTAAATTCTCTGGCAGGCTTCAAATAACAACAACAAAAACTGCTATAAAAAGCACTCATAAAGCCTCCTATAAAAAGATACTTTAACTCCCTCTGTCATCACATAGTGAAACATAAATAACCTGTTTTAACTGCCATTAATTAGTCACAGCTAGTCTCCACTTAACATGTTAAATAGTGTTGAAGTAATAAGCTGAATAATGAGTTAATCAACATTTAATGCACAATCACTGAAATTGCTAATCAAACCAAAAACCCCAAGAGTCACACTCTTTTCTCTTCTCTCAGACACAAAGACTGAGCATTTCTCAGTTTTTTACATTTATAAATTGAATATCTTTTAAGCATTTTGGAGCTACCAACTTAGACTGCAGAAAAATAATATGAATGGCATTTTATTTGAAAACAAAAGACAGTTTAAGGACAGATTTAATTCACAGCCACATAAAACAGCAACATTAATGGTCAACAGCTGAGTCGATAATGACAAAATATGATAATGCCACCAAAAAAATGTAATAAAAATCCAACTGCAGACTGAAAATAATGTTAAGATCACTTGCAGTTGTGGCCGTGAGGACCTGGAACCTTCTGCCTGAGGTTGGCTGAGTCAGTGACCAATACTTTTACACCTCATCTTCAAATGTAATTTTATCTGAGAGCCTTTTCTTATTCTTAAAAGTGCCCTATATATAAAAGGTTATCAATATTATTTTTAACAGCCACTAATAAGTAAACACTGGAAACAAGGTATACATAAAATTTACTGTGGATATTTTGTATTGAATTGTATTAAATTGTAATTATGCAAAGGTAGCTCTTAGGATTGCAGCGAAAATAGTCACTGACCAATTCATTCGTCACCAGACGTGTTTTCCATAGGAGAGGCATCTCCCTACTTTCCTGTCTCTGTTTAAAGTTGCATACTGAACACTCTGCCTGTCCTCGGAGAAGAAATGGGACATTTTTTGTCTAATTTTTTGTATCAGTAGAAGCTAAAATCTGCAGCAAAGTTGATTAAAAGATGTATATTTTAATGGAGTATCTATCTTTCTTGTCTTTGTTATTAATTAACAGAGAATTTAAACAACCTTATTCTAAACTTAAAAGCTGACAGCTGAATAAAAGTCATTTATATGTGATTCCTAATCCGATTAGTCGACAGATATGATTAATCGCCTATCATAATAGTCATTAGTTGCAGCCCTAGTAACTATTATTATTAACCAACAGTACACACACCTATTACTGGATGACTTCAGAAAAAATAGTACTGTGACTGTGAACGTGTAGGATTTTTAGAACTATTAATTAAAGTGGAAAATTGTTAAAATACTTATGTCTCTGAAATATAATTTCCATCTTCCAGGTGAGCTGCTGTAATGTTAACTTCACGTTTAATCTGTACCTCTTCCGGAGCTTTGACGGTCAGACTGTCCCAGTCGATCTGCTTGTTCAGTGGGTTGTAGAGGAAAGCAGGTTTGGACACGGAGCCGAACAGCTCGTCAGGTCTGGGTAGAGGAGCACCACCGGAGGCTCGTTTGGTCCCCTGCTGGGAGGACTGAGCTCCGCCACCCGCAGCCTCTGGTCCCGGCTTCTTCTTCCGACTTTGTCCCTCCTCGTCCGACTCGCTGCTGCTGTCGCTCAAATCGTCGTAACTCGAAAAGAAACCCAAAGAACCTGACTTCTTTTCTTCTGTCATTTTGTAGGAGTTACCAATTTCCTAACGAGGAACAACGTGCTAATGTAAAATCCCCGTAAAGATGAAGATACAGCTCCTGAACCGGACTCGGTGCAATATGTAGCCACAGGATCTACTCCATTTTGAATCAGCCTCCAAAACAGTCGTAAAGCCAGTATGTACGGTCGTGACGAGTGTCGTAAAGCATTTTTATTAAAGGAACAGGCCGATTAAAAAACAATGAGGAATATCGTAACACTACATTAACATCAGCAATAATATCAATAATAATGATGTGTCAAATAATAATAATAATTGTCAACAATTATAACGAAGTCTAATTTAGACCTAGAAATACACTGGCCCAAGGCATCATCCACACATAATCCAAACCTTGATAAAGGCTGAATTCAAGGTGGATTTCAGAAACATAATGTTAACATATGCATAATGTTTGTTAAATTGATCATCTAATACAACATTTGAATGTATACTTTTATTTATATGGAGTACTTGATGTGTTTAACCTTTATAATGGTAAACTATTAGGCTTTTCAGTAAGCCATGTTTTTCTTTTAAAGCTTCTTTGACCGCTTGACTTCCTTCATCTGACCTTTTGTCTCTGGTCAATATTAAAAATAACCATCAGAATTACTGTCTATCCAAAAACCACAAAGAAAGACCAACTGAAATGTCTCTCATCATCTAATGAACAACAGCTCACTATTATTGAAAATCTGAGATTTAAAAAAAAAAAAAAAAGTTTCAGTACTTTACATTGTGGATACTGGTGTGTAGCCTACTGTTTATGACAGTTCTATGTTTATGTAAAGAATGTAGAATAAACTGAATTTACTTGTACCTGCCAGGACTTGGGTTGTTAGGAAAGCCATCAGCAGGTGACAAAAACAACTAGTTTGTAAGTTCAGTCATCAAATCTGTCTATTTAAACTGATCTTACTGATCCTCTGCACTCAGTGTGTTTGTAACATCTAGTCCTCTCTAAAAAGTGTAAACAGACCTAATCTAATCTTAGCCATGCAACAAAACAATAATCATTCCTTATTAATAATGCAACAAGATTTAATTCAGCAAAGATTTATCTTCTTTTCACAGCCAAATTTTCTCTTGTACAAGAACTGTGAACACAGAAAAAGTCATTATCAACTAATTATTACTGATAGACATTTGTAGCTTTATCAAATCAGCAATTTTCCCACTTATTTCCACATTCACAACAGAAAAGTACAATAGAACACAATAGAAAATTTCCCCTTGGTATACACTACACTTAGATACCTTTGAAAGAAGTTAACAAAAAAATATAAAATCAATATGCCAACAATGAAACACTTTTTTTGTTGTTAGCAGATTAAGGGATGTGCCAACAGAATAGCAGGAGCCAGTAAAGTCATTGACATATTTTGACCACTAGAGGGCAGTGCAGTCACACCAATGAGACAATGAGCAATCCCAAAAAGTAGTGAAAAGCTGAACTGAATCAATGACAGCTCTGCTTTACTGTGATTATTGTCCATCATTCTCTGCACATTATGAATGTCACTGTCAGTTATACTTTTACTAAACTGTTCCATAAGGCTTTGGTAAAGGCACCTTACACTTTTGTACAATGAAAAAAAGTTTTCAATAAGTTGTTTGTTTATTATATTTAATGCATCACAAACTCAACACAAACCTCCAAACCAACTCTTTTGTCACTTCTGAAACAAAAAGGTTAAGACCTTTCCCTCACTCTGTGCCCTTCTTCTGGTGATTAAGAGGCGTTTAGGGAACCTAAAATCTGTCTAGGGTTCTCTTAAGTTAGCTAGACTTAGAGGGGCCAAGCTTTGCCCCCATGCACAGGTCAAACACCCACTACAGTGCACATAACAGGCAAGTAACATAAATCTACCAGATATACTGCCCGCAGTTTGTCTCTCACCATCTTCCCTGTTCGTGTTTTCCACTTCTTAGTGCTCAATAATAACAATGCAGATGCTTCAAATTAGGTGTTGTGCCTTTTTCAGGTGAGCTGGAGGTCAGATCTGCATAGAGATTTACTAGAACTGCAGACTTAACATACCCTAAAGGTAAAGTTCATGTGCAGGAACATTTTGGCTTTTTCCCACCATGGGGCAAAGAAAGTGACTGTTGTGCTTCTTTTTTTTCTTTGTCTTCACATCTTCCTCCTCCTCGTCCTGTTTAGTGGTAGGAGCAGTCAGAGTAACCAGCAGCAGTTTAAATGAAAGACACAGATGATGCATTATTGAATAATAGTAAAACAGTCAGAAGCAGGTAACACTGAAGAACCAGCAGGCGTTGCCACATCATTTTGATAAATGACAGACAAGCTGATTGCACCTTTCTGTGCAACAAACACAACTGAGCGTAAAAACAAGAATGGATGTGACAGAGCCACATATTTCATGCTGTTACAACCTGTGTTTACTCCTGATCACAACATTTGGAGGCAGCTAATGATGCTGTGTCGAATTGTAACCTCCTCTTTCAACATGAAGACTTCAGCTGGACCACAGAGGCTTTTATAGCCTTCAAGCAATGACGAAGACCTTTGAACTTGTTTTAACTTACACAGCAGCTTTTTACTACATGCAGTACCAGACAATATATTTCACATTTTTTTCTGTTATCATTGCAGATATTTCGAAAAATATCAATAATAATAACAAAAAAGTTCAACTTACATGAATGAATAACTAATATGGATTATATTTAATTAATTAATTAATGTAATTGTCAATTTGCTGTTTAAGACTCTAAATATGTTTATCTAATTTGACGTAATTAGTGAAAATTAAAAATAAGCATTGGGTCATGTAAATTAAAGGTACAGACTGGAGTACAGTTATGGAAAATTATTGTAATTTTTTAGGTTTTAGTTGATTTTGTTGTTGTTGTTATTTTACAGTATTTGTTTCTGGATAGCAGCTGCAGGAAAGTAACTTTTTCAAAAAAATTTTTTTTAAGTGTTTTTATCTTTCACAGTGGGCTCTCAAAACTTTTTAGCATTGTTATAATAATAATGATAATAATGGTTTGGATTTATATAACGCTTTTTTCTGAAAGTCCAGACTCAAAGACCATACATAAGACCTTACAAAGACCATTCTCCATTCACACCCTTTCATACCGGTGGTGGTAAGCTAAGTTAGCCACAGCTGCCCTGCTGCCTCCACCAAACCATTCATTCAACATTCATGCAGGGCAAGGTGGGTAAAGTGTCTTGCCCAAGGACACCCCAACAATGAATGGGAGGAGCGGGATTTGAACCACTGCTGTCTGTGAGCTGTCCCTGTGACGTTGTTATCATTATTATTTTAGCCATGAGTTCCTTTCCCATTTCTCTGACAGATCCTCAACTGTCTCAATAAACTGTGATTTGACCTGACTGCAGTTCTCAGTATGAATCTTACTAGGATTGTAGCTTGGCTTTCCATCATTATTGTTCTGCTCCAAAGCAAGAAATAAATCAGAATAGATAGAAACAAAAAGGAGCTAAAAGGATTCAGTTGTTCCCAGTAAAATATCTCTTGTTTCCATTTTTTTTACACAGCCGTCTTTTCTTTTTTTTGTTACCTCTGTCAGTGGCTCTGTTGGACAACAGGAAAGCAAGCTTTATGTGAACATAGCCTTGGAGATCCTAATAGCCCCCTGCTATGACAGGGCTCCTCCACCATGAAGTGAAGATTTTCTGATGAATGCATGTTGGTTTTCTAATCATGCTCTTGGCTTTTGACCATCTCACAGATGCAGCTTCTCAGAAAACACTGATGATGAATCCAGCTGGGTGGATGCTGTCTTACAGCCAGTGCAGTCAACTCTTCCTTTTGCCCACTTTTTTCCACCATTCCTGACCATAATGTGGGAGATTCCACATGGAGGTGCAAAGCCACACCTCTCCACATCTTTGTTTAATCTGCCCATTCATAATATCTTAGATGTCTTTATTTTATCCATGGGCGCTGAAAAGCATACATCTACGTCATCAGGGCAGTGGATGGTCTACTCAGTTATAGCAAAGAGATGTTGCCTCTCTTTTATCATTGCCTGTTAAATTGAGTTAACAAAGCATTAGATGATATTTACTCTGCTGTTCTGATGCATCACCTCAATGTGCTTTAAAATGCACGCTGGGTGATTCTGAGCATGTTTTGGGTATTAACTCTAGGAATCCTGTTTACATTTGACATAATTAAACCCACGGTCACCATCTTGAAGTTGCCAAACAACACCTGGAGGATGAAACAAGTGGTTTGGTGATGTGCCTATAAAACCCAGATGCTTCCTTTTATCTGAAAAATCTCATTTGTAATTGATCATAGCCTTAGTGAAGAAAACTATTGGGGCATTATCTTTAAATACCTTTAATCCTAATCACAATTTTTCACTTAAATGAGCTCATGTTAATGTCAAGTAGAAGAGTTTAAACACAGTATCAAAGTAGTGTCTGGCAGAGTTGACCTATGACCTAAAGCTCTGCTGATGTAATGGGAGGACAAAGGACCTAAAGTAGTGACCTTAAAAAGGTTAATGGAAACAACAGACACGTCAAGATTGTTGCCTATATTTAGAGCACATAGTACATCTAACACTGAACTATAAATATGTATTATTTTTTTCTTTTTGACTTTTTAAGAAGTACTCTGTGGCTTAACCAAACAATTTTTTTTTCATGATCTACAAATTCCAGGTCTAACATATCCACAAGTTGAAATAAAAACAAAACAAACTTTAACTTGAATAAGTCTTTGACGGAAGGAGATTAAACACTTCAGTTTGACACAGTTGTTGTTTTAACTTTGATTTCACATCTTTATTTATGGGTTCTTGAAAATATGGAGTATATACACATGCATCTGCAAATTTACAATGAGAAATTCAATTTTTCAGGATAAAGCAAGTGCACGAGTCTGTACGTCTATATGTTCCTGTCAGTCCCACAGTTGAAGATGAGGCCTTCTCTTAAATGTCTTGTTCAATTACTTTAAAATTGAAGTGTCATGGTGATGTTCATGTGCTGGATGAACATATCAGTTTCATGGATATACATTCAAGTTCTTGTTTTTAATTTGTCATAAGAGCAGATAGTTGAGAGCTGTGTAAGGTGTTTGCTGCATGACATTGCTTCTCATCATTGTAGGACTTTTCAGCTCGATGTTTTTTATTTTTCTGTTAAATACAACATTAAAACCTGATTCAACCTGAAAACTGCTGCGCACCGTCACACCAGGATTCACTTTAAATCTGGCAGATTGGTTGGTTGGTTGCTTGTTGTTTGCTAGCAACATAATGGGAAAACTTGTGATCAGATTGATACAAAAAAACCCCAAAACATCAAGAAATCATAATAATAATAGGCAAATTTGATAATAGATAATGTTGCTATTTCACCTCAAGAGGGCGACAGTGTTCAGTCTATAGCATCATCAGCTGGATTGTGCCTCGGTGGAGGTTTGGGCTCTTGGTGTGCTTTCAAGTTCATTCATAGTCTTACACAACATGCAGCAATTCTCCACTGATCTGTAATGCAAAAAATACAACAAGAAATCATTGAGATCTGTCAAAGTAACACCTGTGGAGATTGAATATTCATTCTCACCTTCTCTTCCAGCATTACTAGATTCATATCAGTCATCTCCTCCTTTTATGTTGTTTCCATCTCTCTTTTCATTTGAATTGCTACAATTACCTGAGAGGGGGGAGGAAAAGCTGGAAAGGTGGAAATAACATGTGGGGTCATGACTGGTCTTTATTTCCCCTTTTTTTGCTGAGAGAGGGAAAAAAGAGGAGCATCTGTTTTAGTTGGAAGTCAAGACGTGACGGTCATGTTAAAACATGCATTTTTATATTTATACATGCTGAGTGTACTTGCATAAGCAGAATTAGCATGTGGTGTCTTTTTGCCATTCTCGTTATTTTCCTGCAGTTTAAGTTCACATTTTGTGTGTGTGTTTACAGCTCTTTACACCACACAGACGTATGCACACACACCCTCACAGCAGCTTTATGTTTTCACTGGTCACTTAACACTAAGGGTAATTTCAAACCTGAGAGGTGGCATTCTTTGGCTCATTACATTAACTCCAGGCTCTGTTTGCACCGCAGCCTGTCGGGGCTCGTGGCTGGAGCCCGGATCAGGATCCAACCGATGTGGCAGGAAGAGAGAAAACCAGAAGGAGAAAGGGAAAAAAAGAGAGAGAGAGAGAGAGAGAGAGAGAGAGAGAGAAAGATTTATAATTTATTATAAAAATATATTATTATTATTATTATTATAAATCATATATATATAAATCACATATACATTCAAAATGAACAC
>OOFC01009804.1:8084-19879 GCA_900323345.1 Pseudochromis fuscus
CAACTTTTCCGCAGGCCGATACTCGCAGTCAGAGGACGAGCCGTGTGTGTGTGTGTGTGTGTGTGTGTGTGTGTGTGTGTGTGTGTGTGTGTGAGAGAGAGAGAGAGAGGGAGCGGACAGCAGCAGCCAGACCAGGGGCCGAGGGGCGCTGCGCAGCCCGCTGTTAGACAAAAAACCAAGAGGGATTAATGCAGCGTCTGTTGGTCCCATATGCTCCTTAGCACTGGCTTTGGTCTTGATTAAAAACTCATTGTATGTATGAAGTATATTGTGGAGGCCGGGTCCCTAATCCTCCTCCTCATGACTTGTGCACTTTGAAGACACGAGGCTCCAAGGTTACAATAACAAGCGGGCCGCAGCTATTGTACTTCAGGTTGATATTGGATGTTTCAGTGCGCATTGATTAGGCCCCGTGGAAATGTATTGTTCAGACTGTGATATGTATTATATATCTAAATCATTTGGCTGTGAACGGTCTGATTTCCTTATTACTTCACAGTGACCTTAAGTTTTCCGTTCAGATTTCTCTTTCTGTTGCTGTTTCTTGGAGGGTTTTGGTTGATTTTTCCAAGAATGACGGATTCATCATTATTTTTATATTTTAAATCAAGCTCATTTATTCAGATTAAGATGATAAAAGTCTTAGAGGAATCAAGATGATGCCTGCCTTACATCTCCTCTTCACACTTGTCCTTTATTATTCCTGCAGGATGCGTTATTTCTCCCAGTCTCGAGGAGTTTTTCTTCAGCTGGCATTTGAAAGTGACCCTGCAGTTTGTCTGAAGGAGTTGTTGACACTCAGTGTAGACGCATCTCATGAATATTCAGGCTCCCACCAGCCTGGGCCATTGTTTCCAAGTTCAATTGTTTCATTGTTTATGACCATAACGATGTATGTTGCTAAACTTGGCGTTACACTGCAGGATATTAGACCTGATTGTTGAATATAATAAGGAGAAGAAATAAATTAAAAACAACATCCAACAGCCTTAAAGTAAGCTGCTATTTGTACTTCACCCTTGAATAACTTATATGGGCGGATGCATAATTAAGTCTTTCTAAACTACAGTCCAACCTCCTGAAACACACACACACACACTCAGAGACACACACACACCTTATTTTCTGACCACGCAGGAGTGGAATCAAAGTCGCTCTTCTCTTTAACGCTTCGATTATTTCAAGCAACGCTTTTAATTAGTGCGCTCCTTTAGCGGAGACTCCAATGAAAGAGAGATTATTGGCAATGTCAAGGATGCTAATTGAATGTTGGACTTCTAACAATTAGCCCACTGCAGAGCCATGTCGACTCATTACAGATCCCATACCCGCTCTGACTTTATTGTCGTCAACTTGAGAGTATATAACGTTGGACTTTGGGGAGTTGGAGCAACAAAAGTAAATAAAAAAAAAATCCAATCCCCCTTGTTAAAAGCAGCCGTGACCTCTTGACTCCTTAAAATTTATTTTTAAAAGCCATAACCTCTCATGTGCACTTCAGTGAAGCAAGAATTTTTTTTAGAGGACTGCATGCAAATAATCCCCCTGCCCTTACGCAACATATATGTCAAAAAGTTCCAACACAGTATTTTTAGGTCATTGGGAATATTTTGTGGAGTTTTTCACGCACGCGGGGCCTTTTTTTATTTCCAATTTAGAGTCATATTCACAGAAACGATGACTTACACTGTCAACTACAACCAAGTTTTATATTTAACTCATATTCTTTAGATTTTACGCACTGCTCCAGAGCATCTCATCCGGATTTATTTTAAGCTTCTCTAATTAAACCAAATTACTACAGTTTCTTGATACAAATAAAAAAAAAATCAATGCGTGATTAAATTTATTGTAGTTACATGTTACATGAGGCATCATATTAGAGCGCTCATTCGGGGATCAGGCATGTAAACCCACAACGCGGCGCTTTGAATGGGACCACTGCTGCCCTGCGCCCCACAGAAACCCCGCCGGTTAAATATTGGGATTAACATCTCTTGGAGTTCGGGATTAAACTGCTTTCTCAACCCGCACACCCTCTTTCATAATCTGAATTGCACTACCGGAATATAAGAAGGGAAAAATATATATAGCATGACTCTGTTCCGTTTTTTTGTTTAAAGAAGAAAATATGTAGTTTATGAGCTGTGTGCACGGCTCACACTTCTTATCACAAAACAACAGATACGAGCAGTGTGATTTAAATCCATGTTTATATATTTGATCATTTTAGATGTGTTGGAATAAATAATTACAGAGTTTTGACATATGTAATTATTACGCACTTAGCCTGCAATAATTGACCCAATTAACGCGTAATTGTGGCACTTCCCCCCCTTTAACACCAACACACCCACGCACCACCCCCACTCTAAGAAATCCATATTGATTTGGTTGCAAAAAATAATATTTAAGTCCTGATGTGAAAGTTTACTGTAACTCAAACCAACTCATTTCAGTAAATTACGCACGGTTATTTTTACGCACGCCACCGGCACCACTTTGTGAATCTCTCCATTTGTCCACCACACACACACACACACACACACACACACGCACAGATCGTTTCTTGATGAAAGAGTTAAGCTCACAGGACCTTTATTCATGTCTTTTCAGCGGTGAGGTCACACCATCTTTGGAGCCAGTAAAGGATCCACAATCACCGTGTGTTGAGATAAATGGAGGAGGGGAGGGGGGGAGCAAGTGTAGAGCTCTCAGCAGCCGAGAGTCTTTTCCAGTATATGGCTAACCCTTGATTATTACTACCACCATGTGCTTGGAAAGTCTCGTCTCTCTTTTGTGACGCGGTGACATTTTTAACCATTAGCATCTTTCGTTGTTCCAAAAAAGTTAGAAATCTATTAAAATCACAGCAGAGAGTCTGATGCGAGAGGGGGGCTCACAAATTGCATACAATACAACAGATCACAGTTTCGAAGGCTAGCACAGATAAAAAAAACACATATGTACCATTTATATAAGACGCACACTGATTGTCTCTTAGAAACTACATATTGATTCCTTATAAACACTTTTTTTCTTAAATAAAGTAGTGCATCCATGTCCACACACCGTCCTCGTGTCTCTCTGCCAGCAGGTCGGCAAAGTTGTGTAAGAAGCTTTAAGGAGGTCTGTCCATCCCGAGCACTTCACCAGGACAATTACAGTCTTGGGTTTTAGTTCCGTGGCTGTACTTTTTTTTCCAAAGTCCACTCTGTGTTGTCCTCAACAGGTGTTTTTACGCATAGAGGCACACACTGACAGACATGGATGAGGGGCTACAACCTGTGAATAAACGGGGAAAAAAATCTCTTTGCCAGTGCTAAAATAAATTAAACCTCTCCTCTAGGAGGACCATCATGCCAAAAACTCGAGGCCCCTGAGAGCCCTGCATGCCTCGCCGTGCCAGGCTCACGTTTTAACCAGTCTGATGTGTTTTATTGAGGGATGGCAGCGCTGTGTCTCATATGATCGTCACTGTTTGTGCACTTTTTTGACAGCTGATTGTTCTGTTCACAGGACCTGGAATTTCCACGAGGATGTTTGATCCTTATAATCCAAGCAATCGGCATTGAAGTTCAGCTTCCACGACGCCGCTTGGTCCTTATAATCCAAGCAGTCTGCTGTGGAGTTGAAGCCCAGGCCGGACGTCCCGTAGCCCTGGGTGGAAAGGGACGCCGGGGACTGGTTCAGATGGCTTGTGACCGCGTTTGTGCTCATAGGACTGAGAGTCGAACCCGGGCCTGACAACTGGTGGTGCATGGGAGTGAGGTAAGAGCCGCAGTCCATACCCCCGAAGTAGGACGTCGACCCAGCGTAGCCCTGGCTGTAGCCCGAGGCCTGGGTGTAGGTCATGGGGTAGGACCTCTGCATGCAGGAGGAGGAGGTAGATAGGGGATCTGAGAGAGGGGAGATTGATGCCGGACTCCAGATGGACACTGGGGCGGTGCTGGTGGAGATGGCGGGGACTGTGGTGGTGCTGGTGGGGGGCGTGAACTGGCCGCTGGCCCCGCTCTCCGAGCTCACTTCTCTGGTTGGAGAACTTTTCTTTTTGGCAGGTCGCACCTTGTTCTGGCCTCCGTTCTGCTGCTGCTGCTGCTGCTGGCGACACTTTGCCCGCCGGTTCTTAAACCAGACCTGAGGGGAGAACATATTGACACATTATTATCGAAACATCTTAATTACGCTGCAACCAAAATTGTTTCGTCTCTCACATGTAATACTAAGCACAAACTGTTTCCACTTTAACTTTCCCACGTTTTTAAAATATATATAATTTCAATACACCAAATAAAAATGTTAATTTGACTTTTCGTTTATTTTCAATCAAAATCAAGACGTTTTTTATTTTCTAGAGTCAGGGTTTCCGTACCAGTGGACTGATCGGACTCATTTTATTGACCGAATTCTGGAAACAGGAATTTGTCTTTAAGTGGAATTATCTCAGCCCACTGGCAAAAGTTTTCCAGTAGATTAGAGGAAAGCAAAACGGTAATTTTGGATATACTGTCAGTCACGGATAAATCTGAGTGTTGCTTGCAGACCAGAGAGCAGCTTCATTCTATCTTTTATTGTTTGATATATTTCTGTAAATTTGCCAGAGCTTTGTGTTTATTCTCCATATTAAAAAAATCCACCCAATATTCTTCTAATCGGAGAATTTTTCTTAAAAAAAATGGTACAAAGTTTTTTAAAAATCCTTCGATTCAATACATTTATCAAAAACTAACAGCACATCACAATAATTTTTATTCATTACTATATAATGTCGGGATGATTTTGAAATCCAGCAGATTCTCGCTTTAACTCACCTGGACACGGGACTCAGGTAGATTGATTTTCAGCGCCACCTCTTCGCGCATGAATATGTCAGGATACCGAGTTTTGGCGAACAACGCCTCCAAAACGTCGAGCTGTGCGCGCGTAAAAGTAGTCCTTTCTCGCCTCTGCTTCCGTGGCGTGGCTGCAAATACGGGAGAAATGCAAATCAAATAAAATTTATTACATAAAAATATATTTACAGGATGAAAAAAACAACTAGGGCAAATTGTGTTACAAACAGAATATATTTTGTTGTTTGCGTAATTACGCACGAGTCCTTTGAGGCTTAAACGCCGGTGGCAAATTGAGTTTAAGGTGCCAAAAAAATGATGCAGTCTGAGCAAAAATCAAAACAATTTGTTAGTAATTTGTAATGAAGCCATGTCTAAAAATAAAATCATACAAGAGGAGGGTTTGGGACCAGTGTTGAGTCCAAGCTGTGATCGTTAGAAGTTTGATACAATAATTCACTTAATTTGTTCGATTGATCAAATATTGTTCTTCCAGTAATTACGCATCTTTACTGTTTCTACCAAAATTCAGACATCATTAAGAGATTAAGAGAAAATTGAAACGGCTGCTGGTTGCCTGCTGTAACATAAATCCGTGAAGTTAGTAGCTCCAGGCCATTTTAATGCTCTGCCATTAAACCTCATTTATTTTTCAAAAAAGTAGAAACCCACCTGGATAGCCCACGGAGGGATGTAAAAGGTCCATTCCTGAAGTAGTTAAGCTGAGGCCATTGACTGTGTAAGGTGGTTGCTTTAGATACGACATCATGCTAATGTTTGTCTGAGGGCTGAAGTTGGAGAAAATTTTGAAGATTGATGGAGCTCCCGAGGTGTACTGGGTGTCCTCTGTTCGCCGTGTGTTCCGTGTTTCACCGGACACCTGTTCAGAGGAAGAAGAGGAAGAAGATGCTGGTGAAAATGTGTCCTCTTGTGAGGTGATATTTGCTGTGTTTACATGATGCTGTCGCGAAATAAGCCCCTTCTCCAAAACGCATGGCGTGACTTAAAAAAAAAAAAAAAAAGCACCAACCACATCTCCAGCTGTCCTGGTCTCTACAACCCCCCACACCCCTCCCACGAAGGAAAAAAACACAATGCACGGGCTATGATTGCAACAAGTCATTGGAAAATTAAACATTTAATTAAAGAAATTAATAAACAGGGGAACATATGAGAACCAGGGGCTGAATCCATTTTTTTAAAGGAAAATTTAGAAAAAATCATCAAACTGCGAAGTCATTTCACTGATTCTTTGGTTTTGTTTTTATGTCAAGTTGGGACAATAAATCTAAGCAGAAGATCGGCTGAGTGAGAGAGGAAATAATGTTACTAAAACATATTAAAAGTACAAACATCAGCTTAATTTAATGTTTGAAATCAGGAATAAAAGAGACTTAAAATGTTCTGTTTCTACAAGATTGCAGTGAGTAAAGAATTTAGATTTTTTCCAAATGCTTCAAAACGATGTTATCTAAAGGTCTCATTCAGTAAAAGCAAAAACATCAAAACGTGGCATTTTCTTCCACGCTGTTCGTGTGATTGTTGCAGTTGTTTAAATATTAATATTCTCTCTGATGTTACATGTGATTGCTGTCACTTCAACTTCACTGACCCTCACCCGTTATCCCCACTGTGCCTCTTGATTAGTTGCATTTTTTCCCCCCAATATCCAACGGTTTTAACCCCCATCATCCCAATCTGTCACACTTAAAACACACCCGTCAACCAGTTGCACAACCCGCTCGATAGCTAATAATTACCTTGTCCGACAATTAATTATAATAAATGTTTTTTTTTTTCTATTCCTGTTGATGAATTAACGAGATAATCCAAGTGGCAACTAAGTGGAGCTGCAGTTTGGTGTCAGGACAGTCCAAAGCGCTCCAGGCTGCTCCTAATAAATGATGCTGCAAATTGAAACACGGTTTTCTTTGGAATAAATTCTTCTTTAAATGGGTGAATTGTAATCACTTTATATTTTTGTGGATAAATAATCACGAGGACTTTGAAGGAAAAAAAAACTAGATCAGTAAAGAAATGAAAATTGATCCAAACTCGCAATTTACGCACAAAAATAAATCCAATGCGTCACTAGAACCGCTAAACACAATAAAATATGTTAAATATAATGTGTTGGTTTATTGTCTTCTCATTTTTTAAATCTCTGGAGGCAGAGAGACAGAAAAGGCCCCGAAAGATTTTTCTGTGCAGGCCTGAATATTCCTCCTCCTCCTCCTCCTCCTCCTCCTCCTCCTCGGTGCAGCTTCACACCAGCGCCTTCACAAACATCCATGTTTGTTACATTTAATTCAAACCGAGGAGGAAAACACACTGTGGGGAAACGTGTGTGTTTTTTGAGGCTGAAACTTCACCTACTGAATATGAACTCGGCGCCCTCGTTACAATGAGAGTGTGAAATTGTTCAAATATGACCTCCAGGAATAATATAATTATGAAAAGGCTTTTTTATAATATCAGAAATGCTCCAGTTTGGCTTCCAGCGTGTCTCTATTTTCATTAGCAGCAGTTTGATCTGTATTGTCGGACACTCAGTGTGCACCATCACACCATTTACTACGTCTTTAACATTTCTGTGAAAGTAAATAAAAACGTTTGGTGACGAGACACACTTACTGTCTCCGTCCTCTGCTTAAATTAAAAAGAGACAGACCAAGGGTTAGCTTTAAATAGCCCACAGTCTAAGTGTCTCTATAAGTGTCCTCGAGGTTTAAAAAAATATTTTTTTCATGAGTAACACCAGGAAAATATTTTGTTTGCTTGTTTATTTGTTTAAAAGGAAATGATGAGGTGAGGTTTGTAAATGTGTTATTGTAAACGTTTGGTTTCTTATAGTTTGGCTTGGGAGTTTTGACTGTGCACTAATAATAATAATAATGATGATGATAATAATAATAATAACGATAATGATAATAATAATAAAGCTGAACTTACCCTGGTATCGACGAGTGGAAAGTTCTTTGTCTACTTGGTTTCCTCCAGGAGAAACATTAAAACTCAATACAAATCAACGGCGTCCTGTCGGATAAAGAAATGTGATAAAAACCCGGCAGGAGCAGCAGAGGAGTCAGAGGAGCCGTCTTCACAACAACAGTGCAGATAAAAGTTGAACGATGAGCGCCTGCATCAGGTTTTGCAGCGATGCGACAGAGTGATGGAGGAGGAGGAGGCTGCATGTACGCCTTTAGGATTTGTTGGTGTGTTGTGAGTGAAGTGGTTTGAGTTAGATTTTGTACAAACTGCCAGCCAATGGGAGCCGCAGGACTGAGCTGAGGTCTGTCTCTGTGTCTCCGTCTCGCGCACTGGTGGGGAGGGTTTTTTTCTCCTTTCTTTTTTTTCTTTTTTTTTTTTTTTTTTTCAGGGAAACAAATGTCTCCAGCTACTTTTTTGACGCACAGTCCTCAGCCAATGGCAGCGAGAGGGCGACTGACAACATCCCCATCCCACCGGAGAGAGGGTACACTGATAATAAATAAACGGTAACGCCGGTGGATGATGAGAAGTGGAGTTTAAACCAAGGAAAAGTCCCGTTATTTATCCATTTATTACATTTTACTTTAGACACCGCTGCCATGCAGTCAACCAATAATCAGAGATGTTTTATATAAAATCTGGTAAAATACATCCGCGGAAAAACATATATAGCGACATATTGAAAGTATAGTATTTTACTGTAGTAGTGACACATACTTAAAAAAATAAATTAACAAATCGATCACTGATTAGTGTGTCTACACAAACCAAAATGTTTCTATTCTGTAAAAAAAAAAAAGATTTAATGATCAAAAATTAAAACAACTTCCAGCTAATCAATAAATATCAAAACCTCATAACTTAAAATTGATTATTGACTCAATCCATTTAAAATGTGCAGCTGGAAAAGGCGTTGAAAACAATTAGAAATAAATGAGTGGAGAAAAAGGGGCTGATAAAGCAGTGCTCTCCATGTGAAGGCTGCACCGTCTCACATTCCAGCGCGTCGCTAAAAAAGGGGGATTTACAGCGACTTATTTCCTTAAAACTGTCCTCCCATCCGCAGAGCCAGCCAGTGTGCTGCCATCCGCCCGATACAGACCTGCAGCAAAATATGTAGCCGGAATATTCACAGGTGCACGAGGAGGACGCACATGGCGCAGCACCTGCAGGGAGCATCCATCCAAACACAGAGGAGGAGAAATGAAATTAATATCGTTTAAAAAATGACACTTTCTCCTGTTGGCGACAAGCTGAACGACTTCCTCCCATTTCACTTCATCTCTGCAAGAAGAAGATGTGTGAGAAGATAAAATACTTCCTCATGTGAAGGTAGGCCTCTTTTATTTTTGATTGGATGAGGAAGAAAGTGTACTTTTGTGTATTATATGTAATTATATGTCATAATTAAAATAACAAATATTAATAATAACTCATAAATATCAGTGTTGATGTTGTGTTTAGTGCAGGATTGATCTTATTTCATATTTACTGGAGGACCAACAACACGCTGCAAGGGACAAATAAGCCTCCTCTACGTCACTTGAATTTTGAACCTGCGTGCCCATCTCAAAATAATATGCCGAGGGTTTTTGTCACGGCTTGGTAAATGTATCATCTTAAGAGGCTTTGTGGAACACCTACACACACTCACACTTACACACACACACACACGCACACATACAGTCACAGTCACACACACACACACACACACACACATACACGGCGCGCTTGCACGGACACACCCGCTCACTTCAAACAGATTTGAATATTGATTTAGATTTATAAACACAGACAGACCGTGGGTTTTATGAATCGTCATTTGCCTCTCTCTGTGGCTCGTGTGGAAAGGCCAGAGTCAAAGGTGCAGTGACAGCTGCTGGGAAATGCTGCTGTTTTCAGTCAGAGCTGCAGCCTCCAAACTGATGCACATGCAGCACACTGACTGTGAACTTGACAAACTCAGTGACATCTCTTTTTTGACAGATTTCGATCAGAAGAAGCGGCTGTGCGTGGATCATAAACCTGGATTTCTTTTCTAACAGCCGAGCTGAGACCTGGTGTCAGCACAGGGAAAGTTTTGCTGGGAGTTTTTGGAGGAAAAGGAGCTCCAACACATCCAGGTATCCCCGTTTGTTTATTTTATGTTTCTCTCTTTTTAAGAAATTATTCTGAATTCTCTTTACGGCTGGATAATACACAATGGGACTAACTCATCTCCTATGGTGGAAAAATTGAATATTTTCAAATAAATCACCTTTTAATGTGAACTTAAATAAATTAATGTTATGTATCATACAAAGTGCATCTTAAAGACTTTTTAATTACATCGCCGTTTTCTTTATGGCCACCACTGCACCAGACTCCTGCAAAAATCGTCATATTTAACGCAGGATGCAAAGAAACAAAGTCCTAAACTTCTTTATTTATGTTTGATATTATTTGAAATTCACAGCCCAACACTTCGGGCCTATGATATGAACTTTTATATCAAATAAAGTCAACATAAAAACAATCATTTTGCTGCTAAAATCCTACATATTGAAAAAAATAGTTTCCAAATGTTTCCTTATATTTAGCAGCTGCGTGCGTAATGCGCCTTGTAACGCGAGACTTTCAAACTGCTGCGTGGAGAATCGTGACGTGTGATGCTGTTATCTGCCGGATCTCACCGTTTAAATTGCTAAATAATTTATTAAACTGTAAAGCCAAGCCCTCCGCGGGGACTTTGTATCTTAAAAGGACGTTTAAAGGGAGAAGGAGTTAAACGCCTCTGGCGAGCAGCGCTCCCACTGACTCCCGGCTAATTGACGACGACGGCTTTTATCTCCGCCTCTGCTACACTCAACCTGAGGGTGAGGATTTCACCAGGCCTGCTCCAACCTGTGATTTCTCCCAGTTAATGCGTAGACATACATCCTTTTCAAATGCACTGCACAGGCCTGGGTGTTTGACCCTTGTTTGATAGTCTCAAAAGGAAAAAAAATCGTATTTTAAGATTGGATAATTACTGGCAGACAGCCCCCCTTCCTCCTTTCCCGCTATGTGCCTTTATCCAGGCGTGAAGAGAAATCAACACATTATAAAATGAATAAATGTTTCAAATTAAATACAATCAATAAAATCTCTACAACTGGAAACAAATCAAAGGTTTGTAAATGATCTGAATTTAAAGTTGCCCGTGTATTTATTTCTATTTCTATATATTCACCTTCTCACCATCCAGGCAGCTTCCCTCTTTTCTCCTCTGCCTCTTTCCCTCCTTGTTGGATATTCGCATGGCTGCATGTGAGGAATGTGTTGGTGGATTTCACTCTGAGCTTAAAAAGAGACAGAAAAGGGAAGAAAATCCAATAAAGCATTCATATAGAAACGTTGATAATCTGTAATGTCAGGAGAAGTCTTTTCCTTCTGCACATGGGGTTTGAATTCACCTCAGTCTGTGCTGATTAGACTTTATCCAGCCTTTTATTGTGCATGTCAACTTTCTCTAATTTTTTTCCTCTTCTTGCCTTTTTCTTTATTAAATACATTTTATATTATTACCCCAACTGCATGTGAAACATTATTTTAGATCCAATACATTTTTTCAATCAAAATCATCACGGCCCATTTAGATAGCAGCAGAAATTAAAATTGGTATGCAAATGTTGTATAATTCTTTATTTAAAATTCTCTGTATTTAAGATCATGTTCGGCTAATAGTCAAATTGATAAAATGACCGAGGTTAAATTCCATTATTTCCCCACATACTGGCAGTAATTATTGTGGATAGATATTTGGTGGTGTGTGTTTGGTTGTGAGTGTGTGGGTGACAGAGAGAGGAAGAAAGAGAGGGAGATGAGCTGAAGTAGGATAATCACAAGCTGTATTTTAATTAGCCTGGCAGGTTTGATGGATACGTTGCAACTGCTGCTGAGGCTGCTTTGCAAAAAAAAAAAAAAAAAAAAAAAAAAAAAAGGGGGGGGGCC
>OOFC01009808.1:1652-12272 GCA_900323345.1 Pseudochromis fuscus
TGTGTTTGTTTTACCTCGGCGCCCGAAAAGTTGACATTTTGGAGGTACAAGGTTTACGCCCAAGGGTAGCGAGGAGATCACACAGATCTCACGGTACATACAGGAACAAACTCATCAATCATTGATATTCCTATCTTCCCCTGGCATTTAATGTCCTGCACTCACAAGGTTGACAATGTGATCAGAAAGTCAGAGTTGTGCTGCAAACAGTCTGGGACCCGGCTGTGCCCTGTGCTCCTCCAGTGTAAACAGCCAACAGGAGATGTGTTAACTCTTACTGGACAAGCACCACAGCAGGTTGGTGACAGGTAATCCTGCAAAGACACACACTCAAAATGGACGGTTCGCTTTTATTCACAGCTCAGGACTCTGTCTCAAAGCTTTCAATTTATTAATAAACCAACAAAATACAGTGTGTTCTGGTCTTTCCTGGCAACACATGCATCCACAGACGATTCCTGTTGGATTAAGGCTTTGAAGAAACACCGATTTATTTATTTTTTTGGTTTTTGTTTCATCGCTCAACAAAAGAAGAGACACGCAGGTGATTGCTTATGTTTCCAACTCTGTCCAGTGCTCGTGTTCACACTTCAGCTTACAGCACGATGCATCATTAAATCATCAAAAACTGGCATTATCCTAAAAGTGAGAGGATGAGAACTTGTTGCAGCTCGAAGTCTAGAAGGTTGCTTTACTTTAATGACATCTACAAACACGTCCGCCTACACCTGTCTACACCTGCCAGATTTATTTTGGGGAGGAAGCTAAAAAAGAAAGAATCCCGGACAAAAGATCTTTCTACAAAGACTTGTTTGATTCAATGCAGGAAAAAAAAAAGTATGTTAGCCAGTGTTGTCTGAAGTTGAGTCATGAATGCCGTAATAAATAAATGTAGAAATATACATGTGACACTTTAAAGAAGACCTACTATGCTCATTTTCCAGCTTTGTATTTACAGACTTGGCCTCCTCGAGAGTAGTGTTGCATAGATTGCAGTTCAAAAAAATCAGACATTTCATCCCAACATAACAGTGGATTCAGTAGTTCAATCACAAACTGTGTGTAAAATGTTTTTCATGTGTGTCCATGTGAATTTGTGTATGTGTAAAAATGCTTGAAAATGACTAAAGTGGAAAAAGTTGCTGTCGGGAAATACCAAAGGTAACGTAGCTGGTAAGATGTTAATAACTGTACAGTATCTCTGTGCACTGGTGGTTATTTATATGCTGCAGAACTTGAAATAAATAAATCTAATAATGTTCAGGAGGAGGTTTGGAGAATGTGTTCGGTGTAGTACTCGAGATTGGTCTTGGTCTCGAGACCGGACTTGAGACCACTTTTTAAGGGTCTCGGTCTCATCTCGGACAGGGTGGACTCAGGGGTTATTTGATCAAGACCGGTCAAGACCAGGCCAGCACCTAGTGAGATAAGTGAGAAAAGTAGAATATAGCTGTTTCCTTCCTGGTGTCATGTGGTCTTTGTGACACCCGGAGTGACATACCCCCTGTACACAGTGGAGTGGATGAAGACAACTGGAGACGCTAGGAAAATTAGTTTTTGTTGATGTTGCATTTATGTAAAAGCAAACTTAATTTAAAGACAAAGATACTGGTCACTTGGTTCTGTTTTGTCGTGATTGTTTCTTTGATATACTGTATTTTCCGGACTATCGAGCGCACCTGTCTATTGTATTTATTGTATTAAACAGTTTCATGTGGTCCACTCTGACCGGGTCTGATGTGACGACACTAAATGTATCGGCGGCACGGAGCTTGCTAGCTTGTAAAAAGTCAACGAGCTTCGTGCCGCCGATACATGAGCCACACCGGTGTTTAAGTTCAAAGTGTCGGAAAAAAGTAGCGGCTTATAGTCCAGAAAATACGGTATATACAGTCTTGGTCTTGTCTCGGTCTCGATACTCTCTAGTCTCGATAATGTCTTGGTCTCAGTTGGTACGGTCTTGACTACAACACTGGTGTTCGATGTTTCTGAACAGCGATAATAAAAGTCGACATTCATCCATCGCTGTCGACCTCAGAACAGATTTCTGAAACTTTCCCTCACGATTTGAAACTTTGACCATGAGCAGTATGAACACTTAAAATTGTAAAACTGTTCTTAGCACAGCAAACATATAAAAACATAATAAGTCCCCTTTAAGTGTAGAGCAACAAAGTGATTTGCTTCCAATGAAGTTGTTTCTACTCCTGCACTGAAAAGATTTTTCTCTCGATGTGTTTTTATATCTGGCAGGAGCAGTGCAATCAAACCAGAAGCAGGTTTCTTGGTTCTCTGCCACCTTGTTTCAAATGATATCTGGGAAACATTACGCATTACAGCTTAAATACTTTGTGACAATGCAATTTTGCAAATGAAGTGCTCAACTTCCTGATTCTGAGCAACAAAGAAACACCATAGATCAGGGGGCTGTATTTGTCAGTCTGTCTTTCCTCCAGCTCTCTAAGCCTATCCCCTGTTTCATTTATCTCTGTACATCTGCTGCACATCTCCACCTCCATATACATGCAGGAAAAGATAACAGTATGCATTCGTTTAAGGGCAAACTACTGAAAAAAAAAAGAAATGCAATGTGGCGCTGCAGCACACAGGCAACAAGTCTGTGTGGTAAATATCAATTCAGACTCCACTATTTGTATCTCAAGTGACAAGCACCGTAGTTAGTGTGTGGAGGGAGTCGGCACAGTCGAAGACAGCCAGGAGAAGTTGGCATTTTGAGCAGCAGAGGTTACCTATTTACACAGAGCTACGGGGCCGATGCTAACTGCCTACGCCAAAACGCTGCGAGCTGAGAGGTCGGCTGGAGAGGACAATAACTCAGTGGCTGTGCAGTTTCTGCTGCATTACCATAAAACCTCTTTGTGCTGTGTGTGTGTGTGTGTTTTTAAGTGAGTAAGGGCATATTAGTATGTTGAGCTTCCTAAACCTCACCAGTTTGTGCCAAATTCGTGTTAATGCATGGATGTATTTATGTGAGTACATACGTATGTGTCGGCACGTGGGTGGAGGTCAGGCTTTGTGTGTGTGTGTGTGTTCAACATATGCTCCTGTATGTGCTTGTCTCTGCTTGCTTATGTGAGTGTTTTGGAGTGTGTGTGTGTGTGTGTGTAGCGTAGTGCTGTGGGGGTGGTAAGGCTATGCGTTGCTAGTGTGTGTCACATTAGCCATGGGGTGCTGTCGGCGGGGCCCGGCGGCGGCCCGCTGAGGTTTATGGAGTGTCACTCAGTCGCCGCAGCCGTGAATCAAGTTAATGTTGCAGATCCCATCTCTTCAGTTGTCCTGCGCTCCCGGTGGAAGAACAACATTTGAACAGCGTGATTTGGCCCCGGCGAGAGGCTGATGCCTGTTTAATATGTGTTTTGAGTGTTCTGACTGACTGATTCCTTTAACAGGAAGTAGGAGAGAGGATGAGAGAGGCGCAGAGAGAGAGGCAGGCTGCTTTATTGGCTGTGATCTGAAACAAGATGGAGGCTCCCTGAGAGGAATAAAACAACAGAAGGAAGAAAAAGATGCAGAGACAGGCCGTGATGTCATTTTGGTTTCCAAATGACAGAAGGAAACATCTTTAGGGAAGTTGCATTGTAAAACTGAGTCAGTTATCGATAATCAATTTGTACAGAGCTCAGAGTTTGGAGGGGAAATTAACTTTCTGTATTAACTTGAGTAAACATTTTCTGCACAATCAACCTGCAGGTGTATGTGATTTCTACATTTTATGTGCAAGGAAATCAGAAATATGAAGATGTCTACGGTGTGTAATATTACACATGTGAGGCTGGAGATTGTTGGATAACTTATGCAGTGTGATGAAAACCAGAAAAATAATGTAACACAGAGGAAAAATAATCATCAAGGGATTAAAACACACTAACTGGGGTCGTCAACATTTAGCAGGGACACTGCACTGATGACATATTTCCTGGTATGTCCTTGCATTACAAAACATATAGGATCAAACGCGTCCCAGACCATGTCCACATGTGTTTGAGTGATCGGATGTCAGTGTGTCTTGGTGGTTGTTTACACTTGTATTTAGCGCTGCCCACTAGTGACTGACTCACCCGAGACGCATCTTAAAACCAAGTGTAAACAAGGTCTCTGAGTTTCCCTCATCTCACGAAATTTGCTTTCTGGACGACCCTCCAAGGTTGTGATTCGAACTTGTAGAAAACGTACAAAAAAAATGACCTGATTGCTGTAACGCTAAGAAGAAATAGTTTTTATTACCTCTATTTTCTTTTTAAAACTCAACTCAGCAGCACACCTATCCTCCCTGACAGTGACAGCAGTGGATCTGTTTCCCAAACAGGGAAATCCTAATGACTGGAAAAGCCACTGGAATTAAACTGAACCTAATTTTGCTCGGGGGCTCCTCTGAAACCCCTGTAAGGACCCTTCTGTGATCCCTGGTCTGCAGTTTGACTCGGTGCCTTACACTAGTTGGTGTGTTAGCGTCGGGTCAGCGCGGGAGTCTCCTGCTCAGTGTATGGTACAGATGCAATTATTGATCAGTGGATCAATGAGCTGGCCGGTGGCGGGGGCCTGGGGCCTCTAAGTGGCATTACTTCAGCTCGGAGAGGCCGCCAGGGGAGCGGTCAGACAGCACTTACCAGCAGTTAGAGAAATTAACCTTAACACCGAGACACCAGCACACACACAATCAATTACACTCGCTGTAACACAGGTCAGCTCGCTGCAAATCTAAGCTCACTTGCACATGCACGTGTAATCAGGAGAGCGCACGTAAGTCTTGTTATGCTTGTGAGGACAGTGCAATAGATGAAATCCCTGAACCTGAATTAAGCCCCGACTTTAACCTAAAGGTAACCCTCAGTAAAACCGAACTGGTTCTCAAAAATATAGAGATGTGCACCCTCTTAGAAAGACAAAAAAATCAACCTGAATAGACACTACAGCAGGCAAAGTCAATTATACTGTATCAAACTATAACACAAGAGAGGAGAAAAAAAATACATGCTCACCAAATCAATTACGAGGTCAATGGCAGGACCATGAAAAAGCCAGAGCTTATGATCAATTCTGCACAAAACCCTTTACAATCCTTTTACCAGCCGATTACCTTCAATTATAGATATGAAGCCAGCGCCTTAAAAAGCACATGATGGAGACCCCTAAACCTGACACACATATGGCGGTTATTTGTGGGGGGATTTTTACAGATGAGATGCTGTGTGTGTGTGTGTGTGTGTGTGTGTGTCACAGGCTTTTGAAGGTGACACTGCTAAGTAGATAAAGTGTCAGTTCTGGGTGGATCCAGGTCACCGGGGAAGGCCTGCATATGTGTGTGTGTGTGTGTGTGTGTGTGTGGGCACTGCTAAGAGTGTGTGTGTGCATAAATTGATGTATGTATTTCATCATTTTCTTTGTAAAACAGTATTGGATTAGTTTTAATCATAGTATACATACACAATTTATCTATAAATTTGAATTCTTTTAACAAAGGTGATATGTGAACAACACTTCATTTATACATTACATGCAAATGCCGCTGTTGCTTTATATAAATGTGAATTTTCTGCATATTCCTACATAGTATTTATCGTAACCACAGACTGGAATGGATGTAGCTAACATGATGTCACTCATTGGTTTGTGGACTATGAAGCCAGGAGTTTGGAGCCAGAAGTGACCATATTTGGATATGATGGGAGGAGTGAGGAGGCGGGTCAAACCAAACCTGAGGACACTGTTAAATGTGTATGAGCCTTGACTTCAGTGCTGATCTCATTTGGAGGTGTAACATTCAGATGGACGACCACATCACTGATTAGAGGAGTTTACTTTTCCTAATCAATTCAAAATGACTTATGGGAAAAATATGATTGAAAATTACCATGTTTGAGTTTTTTTTTTCAGTTTCTGCTTTCTATATAAAGTCTATGATATTAATATTTAGTACGTCTTCTTACAGACATTTAAGTGAGTGGATGAACTGTTTGTTGCCATCATACAAAAGTAACTTCTTTACATATAACCATACTGCATGCCAAGTGTGTATATGTGAGTATACTGTGTACACTATTAGGTTTATACATTTACACATTTTTTTTTGCATCGTATAAAACAATAATCGTTCATATGTGTCCGTGTTTAGTCACTTTAATGTGAGTTTGAAGATCTACTCTGTACATGATGACCTTACCTGCCTCTCTCTCCTCCCCTGTGAGGCCTCAAGCAAAGCTGCATGTGTTTCCTATGCCTGTATGTGCCTGAGTGTGTGTGTGTGTGTGTGTGTGTTTCAGTGTGCGAGTGTGTGTGTGCACAAACTAGCAGGTCAGCTGAGGTCCAGCTAGTGATGGCTCTACTTTGTCTGATAGGGACAGCCGCTACTGTCACCTTTACAAACGCCATGAATCAACGCCACGGAGGACAGGCCGGCCGACCAAAAAACAACCAATTATACAGCAGCCAGATTGACACCGGGTGGACAGGGCAGCGAGAGAGATGGAGACGCACTGAACACACCCCAAGGACAAATAAACAGAAGAGAACGAGGCCACAGACTGACAGAGGGGCCTTCTGGGCTGTAGCACCGATACCGACCAGTAGTAATGCATCAGGGGCTCCAGCAGGAAGTTACACAAATGTTCAAAATCTTTTACATAATTTGCTAAACTGGGACATAAATGAATGTCTGTGTTCAGCATGGTAAATTGATGTAACCTTTATCATAAGACTCTTTAAAAGGCTGTCACAGCTAAAAGTCTCCAGCCCACAGAATTTATGTTTTTGGCAGCGAAGTCTTCTCCATAGTATTTCCTGCTGTGTGTGAAAGGTTGAGTGTTTTCTATAGTTTATCATCTCTTTACCGTCTTGATTTTAAATTTTCCCTGTTTGAGAGAAGAGTTTGGATCTGGCAGGAAAGCTGTACATCATGTTTTTTTTCCCCTCTTCATGTCGTCCTCAGTATCTCTTCACTGTGTCCTGTAGCAAAGAGGATGAATCGTGTTTGCAAAACCCAGACTGTGGCATCATTTCAAGCCCAAAAAAAAATCCAAATCGAGACTTTTAGAGATTTCTTACCAGGTTGCAATGAAACAAGGGCTTAAAGGAAGAATCCAACCTAGACTACAGAACAACAATCATCATTTTGTTGTTTGCTGGTGTATTACAACTTTCTCCCGCACAACAACTGAGCAAACTGTTATTTTAGTCGAATACATAGTAAATGTCAGCTGCACATAATCACAGAGCTGGCATTTCTGATCGACATGGAGGAATTGTACAGGATGAGAGTCCGTTACAGAAGAGCTTCAGATTAGCACGATATGTTTTAGCTAGAAATGTAGCATTTTCTGTGACGTCCTTATTGGGGACACATTAGCATTCACACTGCAAAAGGTATGTGGTCACAAGTGTCCCAGAACACCTCTCTGTATTTGGTTTGAGTGAGCAGATCTCAAAGCATCTTGATGGTTGTTCACACTTGTATTTAGTGCTGTCCACTTGTGATCTGATCGTCCAAAACCAAGTGTGAACTGCCTCGTTAAGTCCAAGTTTAAATATTTCTTCTGCCAGAGCCATGGGACTCCACAGCGAGGTCGGATCACTTTTTCACAGTGTGGTTACTCCAGGTGAGTTTAGTTGCATCATCTCATTGCGGTTGTGTGGATACTTAGGTGAGTGTGGTTGCTGAATCTGCGTTTATTGTTTGGTACCTCCACCTTCAGCACCCTCTATACTTTCACTACCCCCTACACCAACCAGGGCCTGTATCCCATCCCTACTTTCATCTTTAACACTACCTCTTCTACTTCTACCCCCTACCCAAACCAGAGTCTATATCTCCACCCTGCTTTTATTGGTGCAGTTGGCTGGGGTAGTAGATGGTTGTGCTGTTTGTGGTAGTAGTGACAAGGTAAAACAAATAAATGTCTTGGTGAGGAGCGGTGATGGCTGGCATTAGGGGAATGACTCTGGGATGCCACTGATCACTGTCTGGCCTCCTGGAGGTGTTGTGGGACCAACTAGATGAAATACCGTTGAAGGGAGGTTCCCACCTGATGACCCCAAAGACAGTCACCGCTCATTGGTTTAAATAGGGAATAGCTGCAAGTGTGGTATTGAGCTTTGGGAGGTCTTTACTGAATCTGGTCCATAGCACACCGATCCTGCACATTTTGATGTATATGTTGCTGTTTTTTTTCAAAGCTGTTGGACCATTTAGGTGTCAAAATTGTAGATGTAACAAAATATCAGAATAATAAACCTGACAAATAGTAAATATTGAGGCCAATGCATCATATTATGCTTGATGTTCAAATAAAAAAACACAAAAAGGTGACTCAGAATGACTATCATATCTATCATAACATCCGGAGCCTTGAACAATGAAATACAGTCATCCAGCGGCTGAAGTGGAAAGGGCTCGAGAGGTGAGAAGTACACACACACACAAACACACACCCACACACACACACAATATAACTGGTCAGAGGGAACACAGGTCAGTGTCCTGCTCTCAGCTCTTTTTCTGCTGACAGAGGATGACCCAGTGTGAGTCTAATCTGGTCCACACTAACTCTATCTACCTCCTGTCCCCCAGGTCTGTGCCCCCGGGGAGAGAAAGACAGACAGAGGGAATGAGACAGAGCGAAAGAGAGGTGAGAGGTGAAGAGGAAAAAAAAAAAGCCCAAAAAACAATATCATCGGGAAAATCATCTCGACTGCACCTTTGCTTTTCATCTTTCAAATATCTTTCTGTCTCGTTAATTTAGGAACAGGCAGGTAAGGTTTGTATTTTAGCTGTGAAATTACCATCAATAAATATAGCTTTTGGGTACAGGTTACAATTTTAAATATTGGATTTGCCCATCTTCAAAAAAAAAAAATACAAATACAAAGGACTTGAAAGTCACAGAGTCCTGCTTTAAGAAGATTCAGTTAAACATCTGAGAGCTTATTTTATTTTCAAAGAAAATATTTCCAGAACTTTTCCAAGAAATTTTCTGTGTTATAAGACACAGGTATCATGAATAACATTAAGTTTTTTCTCATAAATGTGCAACAAATTTCAGAATATTTTTGTTATTTTTCTTAAAATTTGTAAATTTGTTTCACATGATAACCAAATGTTTTCTAGTAAATTTGCCTTCTCCAAACAATCTTCTTATCCTGCATGGTCCTGCATTGTTGACGTATTTCCTGTTAGGTCCTTGTTGAGGATGCATCAGGATGCATTACACTACAAAAGATATGTGATCAAATGCATCCCAGACTACCACTGTGGTTTGAGTGGTTGAATTTCGATGCGTCTTGGGCTACGTTCACACTGCAGGGCTTAATGCTAAATTCGGATTTTTTTGTGAAATCCGATTTTTTTGTGAGTTCGTTTCCAATTTAATGCGACTTATATGTGATCTCAGTGGCAGTGACAACATCCATCCAGAGAAACGCAGCCAGGAGATGTGGGATAGTGATGCGAGAGGCTTTATTGATATGAAGTTACGCACATTAAAGACGTTTGTTGCGTATTGTGACGTATTGGTTGGATAAATGCGATCTGGCCGTTTAGACAGAAGTCACATGGCAAAAGATCGGATATGTATCTGATTTAGGACCACATATCCAAGTGGCCTGGGTTACATTTGAAAAATTCGGATCTGTGTTGTTCAGACTGCCATGAAAAGATCAGATCCAGGTCACATAGGGGCAAAAAAATCGGATTTGGGTTACTTTAGCCTGCAGTCTGAACGTAGCCTTGGTGGTCGTTTACATTTAGTACTTATGGGATCCGATCACCCAAGTCGCATCTTAAAACCAAGTGTAAACGGGGTCTGTAGACACTGGTTTTGAAGGAAAGCCCCCCTCTCAGAGCCACGGTGCAGTTTGCATCACAAGGGCAAGTCAGAGCAGCGTCATCCACCACAACACTCAGGCTGCTGAGAATTCATCGGGTTGGCTACGGATAAAAAGAGCATCCGTGTGGGAGGCTGCTACAGTCGCACAAAGTGAGGCCTGATCAACCTCAGCAGGGCTGCCAGTGAGAGGGCGTCTGATGCTGAAAGGCCTGAAACACCTGATGACTGCAGGTTACATCACTGATTATGTGCCCCAGAAAAGCATCAGAAGATGCATCATTTCAACTTTAAAAATGACTAACCAGATATGACTAATGTATTACTTTTTGTTGGAGTGCCGCTTATTTCCCTGATGCTGTAAATCACAGCTATTTGCACTCTGCAGATGAAGGTCACAAATGATCACAGTGTGATGGCCGGATCCGAGCAGGAACAACAAAAAAAAAGAGCAACAGAACAGAGCGAGGAGGCGTGGAGGAGCCTCGACCAAGAATCCAAGAGAGGAGGTTGACATATGAAACAATAACAGAGATCATAACACTCTTCTTTCCCATATTCCCCCTCCTCCTCTCCTCTCACTCTCCCCATTAGACCTCCTTTCTTTTCCTCTGTCCTGTTTCCTTCTTCTTTCCTCTCTCTCGTCTTTCTCTCAAAAGCTCTGGAGGTGGACCTTTGATTGCTTCTTTAATTAGCAATGTCAGACGGCTCCGTGGATTTATTGGGGATGTCGAACTTCTGCAGATAATTGCATGCCTTTTCCTTTTCTCTCTGTTGCTACATC
>OOFC01009837.1:1057-22385 GCA_900323345.1 Pseudochromis fuscus
TATACTAATAACAGTTGTTGTTAATTCATTGATCTTCATAAATGCAAATTACTTATTACCTGTGTGTTTACTTGCAGATATGCCAGAGGGATACTTTCACAAACTGACAGCTTCAAAGCGGACCTAAGAGCGTAATGCTTCACAGAGAAATCATAAATGTTTTAAGCCCTACAAGTGTTAATTATTAGGAATGTTCAAAATCTTTATGTGGGCATGTTTTTACAAAATGCTAAAGACATGACAAATATAAACAGCTCTCTATAATTAATCCTGTGATGAGCTCCATGTGTTAAGACAGGGGCCTGTGTTCAGATGTGAAGGTGGACGACAGCTAAATTACAGCCTAACTCATTTGTTTCTATCTTTACACTGAGATTTTGTTGGGCACACAGAGCAACAACTGGTGACACAGGAGCCTGAGGATTGTGCTGGTCCACTCAGGAATGAGCTGCAGCTGTGAGTGTTGTTTGTAGGAGCACAGCGTCTATGGGAGGAGGTGGTTGTATGTATGTGTGTGTGTGTGTGTGTGCCAGGGGCCACACACACACACAACCACAATATTAAGCACGCACTCACATGTGATCATTGTTGACCACTTTGATGGTGCTCCATCTGTACATATGGAGATGATCATCTCATCTGTTCAGTCCTGTTTGACTCAGCAGAGCACATGAATTACACATTATTACTTCTACATGCTTTGAAATGCACTAGTAACTTGTTTTATTAGTACATTATTCGTTGTAAACCTCAGTTACTAAGACATATATGGCGAAAGGGTGATGAAACCATTTCTAATTAACTGTGGTCACTTCTTTTTCTGTAAAATTTCTACTTGTCTGAAGAGTCACAATCAAAGCTTGTCGGTGTAATCAACAGACTATGTGAGACTCCCAGTTCAGGACATTCACTCATCCACCTCATCCACCAAATGAACAGCTATTTGTATCTGCCTCAGCTCAGTAAGTATAACAAAGGTGAAACACTCTCCCACTCATCAAAACTGTGCAGTATTGTCCATTGATGTAACCATTTGTCACAGAATTCATACATATTTATTATATATGTTTATTTAATTTCCTGTTTACAATGTGAAACTTGCCCGTATATTTCTATCTGTTTTATTTTTTCTGTACTTTCTATCTTCTATATTGTATTTCTTGACTCGAAGAGGATTGTACACAAGAGTTCAAATGTACATGTACTGTCCTGTACCTGTGCAAATGGCAAATAAAGATCTAATCTACACCAGCATAACAACTACCTGCTACACATATACACAACCAGACAGTGGCAAGAAGATATCTCCTATTGTTGTGTTGTAACAGGTACAGACAGGTACATTACCCTGAGAATTTACCCAAGCATTAGACTGTGCCTCAGGCTTGTCGCTTTCTGCAACCTATATGTGTAACACACTTGATTGATGGCGTGGAAATGACATGATCTCTGTCTGTGAGCTTCACATGTGCTTTAAATATCTGGGCTTATAAAATTCTGTAAAGCATAAAGATTGTGGTGAGAGTGCTTTCTCAACTGCTGTTAAACATGTCCAGGTTAAAGGGAAATTGAACCATCTCCTGACACAGCGTCATATGATCAATACAGTTACTTAGTAATTGTTTCCCCAAGTGCACATCTGTGATGCTTGAACTGAAACGATATAAAACTCCAGTCATTTCCACCTTTGTCTAACTTTCCAGTAAAAATCAGTTGTTTAATGACGAGCAGGATGCATCTGTTGCTCACGTGTTTGCAATAAAACCATCCAGACTGTTGCTTTTTGTCACAAAACAATGAGTCACTTCTGTTTAATATACAAACTGTCTAAGCCGGGTTTAGCTTGAATCCATGGAGACCTAATTGATGTTTCTCTGTGCAGAGGACGTGATACAACTTTAACCTCTCAGCTTCATGAACTAACGCCACATGCTAAACTCACAGCGGTATCTGTGCATTGCCGGGTCTGCCCCTGGCTTTGTGGGATGGGGGCTGAGCAGATGCTGCGACGGGAAGTGACTAACATGGTCCAGATGTGAGGACCACCTCCAACACAGCTGGAAAACGTGGACGACTAAAGGCCACGACTGCAGACATGCACGAGATACAGGATTTATTGGTGAAAGAAAGCTGAATCTGAGGACATTTGTTTGTCATTTGTGTGCAAGTGTGACAAAAATAAAGATTTTGATCCGTCCCTGCTGTTTCTGTGCAACCTTCCTCACTGCAATGTTCACTAAATCAGTATCAAAACACTACAATTTAAGGTCTATAAAGTAACATTAACAGTTAAAATGCATCTATATTAATAATTCTGCACTTAATTCACTAAGTTAGTAATATGTATATGCCACCTAGTGTTAAAAACCATGCGGTGCACCAACATCCAAAAATAGAAACTGCCAGAGAGCCACTCCTTTGTTTGGACAACAATCCTGTTTTATTATTTTGATGCTTGTTTTTTACTTTTAAATCCACAAAAACATTGAAAATGGCTGAAAAAAAACAAAACAAAAACTTCAGATCATAAAGGAAACAAATGAGTTTATAGGAGTACTGTGATGCAAAACTTTCAGCTTAATCTGATGTCGACGGTGGAAACACTGAAACAGAACACACACATTATCAAAACATAGGATATTTATCATAACAAAATACATTTCTTAATAGAACCATGAACTCCACAGGGACTGTTTCTTTAAGTTGTTTGTCATTCCTTTAATAGTGTCTGCTGTGTTGACTCCAGAGAGCAACATTAGGGGCCTTTATATTTCTCCTGCCTTCAGTTTTTACAGTCCATTAATGACTGCCGCTAATCCTCCTCTTCGTCTTCATCACTTAAAACCATCTTCCGTCTTCGCTTAACAGGAGCGGAGACATCCTCCCCGTCTGAATCGGCATCACCGTTTTTATCCACGTCCATCGCAGTGTTGGAGTCATCCTCTGTAAAGACAGCAATGTGTGAGTCACACACAGTCACTAAACACTGTTAACACTCTTCACTGGTCCTGGCACAGATGGAAAGCTCGGTATGAAACAAGGAGTGTTTGATGTTGGTGACTTCCTTCACTTTGAACCTTTAGAAGTTTTCTGTCTGGGTGCTCTAACATGTAAAATCAACAGAACAAGCACAATACCATTTTCCTCATCGTCATCATCCAAAACTCTGCGTCTGCTTCTCTTAGTGGACGTCTTCTCCTGGGACCTGATGAGAACATATGTAGAATTAGGAAGACTCAGAAGATTATCAGCTGATGTTTTTGTTAAATGATTAATACAATCATGGGGAAATATCTGACCTCTCAGTGACATCGTCTGGATCATCAGCAGGAGTGAAATCTGACACAGGAGCTAAAAAAAGCCAACAAACAAAATATGAACAAACTAATCTCCATCCTTGACTCATCCTTAGCATGAGACTTATGACATTAGATTTGGATTGATGTAAAATGCAAACCAAAATTTAATAGTTATGTTGGTTTTTTAAAGCAATTTTAGACACAAGTAACAAAATAAAATGTCAACAGAACTATAACAACCAAAGTCTCAGATAACTGCTTAGCAGAGGCATGACCAAAATAAAAAAGCTAATAGGATGTGTCCACAGGGGCAGGTCTAAGGTCCTGCTTTTCTTTGGGCTGTTTTTTATTCAGTTAATCGATGTCTAGACTGCAGACCTCCAGAGGGATGCATGCACATCCAAACAACTCGAGGGACTGTTCTTCAATCTGCACTTTTTACAGTCCATTAAAGACACTGAAGTCACTAATCCTCCTCTTCCTCAGACCATCTTGAGCCTTGGCTTCACAGCAGCAGAAATATCCCTTCTTGTCTGCATCATGCAGCAGGACTGCTTTTTTTAAAAACTTGTACACAAGAGGAATCTTATTATGTGTAGATTTCTATTTTCAGCCTTGTGGCTTTGTGTTGCTGCTTTTTACATTTTTTTCTCCACAACTTGAGATACAAACCATTTCTTTCCTACTGCTTCCTAGTTTAAGCTAAAACACCCATGAGAAAATTCCCTGACATGTATTTTTGTTTTATTGTATTATTTCTGTTGACACAGTTAACATCCGATACCATTCACTGTCACTGTCACTGCCACATTCCTGTCGATTAGACAAGCCAAAGCAGGCTATAAAAACAAGGCAAGTTTTCTGTGCACCATGTAAAGTAACGCATCCCTGTGTGAAAGGCTGTAATTAAAATGTGCCACCTGAGACGAGGCACAAAACAAAGAACTCCCACGCCTGTACAACTACCTGTATCCTCGCTGCTGTGGTGTTTTCTCTTGCGTGCGAGCAGCAGAGCTCTCAGAGCCTGAGTTCTCTGTTCATCTGAGACCTCCTCCTCATCCTCATCCTGGGGATCTTCAGCTGAGCTCCTGGGCCCGTCTTGCTCCTCATCATTTTTAACTTTGTCCTCTCTTGGACTGAGAGCTGCAGCTGCACTCCGGAGCTGAGATGCACTGATTTTTGCTGGGATTCTCCAGAAGGACTCCTAGTAACACAACAGCAGCAATAACACCAATTACTAGATGTTTATCCAACCAACCAATCTTAGAAACACTAATAATGTCTCATATTAAGCTAAAGTGTGAACAAAAAGCCTATCATTAGAATGAGATCACACACAATCCCACACCTGTTCATTTGCAGGTGCTCTCATTCCCAGTTTGCGTAGCAGCCTCTGGAAGCTCTTGTTCTCCATGGCCTCTTCATTCGTCTCTGACAGAGGGACGAGTGGGACGGGCTGGGACAAACCTGAAGAAGAGACCACGACAGATTATATTATCTGGCTACACAGCAACATTTACAAAATGCTTTAACACATGCAGTCATTAAAATAACAACATTCTGAAACCACCCGCGATGAAATAAAGTAACACCAGCTAAATGTTAAGATCCAGTTTTTATTGACACTCACGGTCTTTTTCCCGATCATCTGCGGTTCTGTTCAGACAATTCTGGATCCACAACAAGGGTCCAGTCATGCCTGTTGAAAAACAACCAACACAAACCTAATCTTGAAAACACTTTTCAAGACACAAACATCTTTAGTTCTGTTCCATCAAACAAATTATATTAAAAATTGACCCACGGATCAATCCATAGCTAATAATTAATATAAAGAGGGCACAGAGCACTCAGAGCAGAGGTCTGCTTGACCTTCGACTCACCTTCCTGCTGCAGAGCGTAAACCATGGCGCCAACATCAGCTCTCCTCTCTCCACTGACTTGCATGCTTTGACTTCTCCTTCCACCATTGTGTGATTTGTCTCCTGCCTGCTCTTCATCATCCTCTCCCTCACTCTCTTCAGACTCATCCTCTGTCTCGTCTTCATCATCTCTGTCCACGGGATCATCTGGGAAGTCTTGTGTTAGCTCAGCCAAGAACTCTTCCTCAGTCTGCTACAGGAGAAAGAAATCGTGTGGCTATGATAAATGTAATATTAAGTTATAATTGTTGCATTTCATGAGTATATTTAAATATTGTATTGGGGTAAAAAAAGTTAATAGTTTATAAGATCAAAGTGCACATATATAAACGTACCATTCCTTTTCCAGAGCTCTTTCTTTGAGCACCACGACTTCTCTTCTTATAAAGTTCTCGTCTCTCTGACACTAAGCCCAGACTGAGCAGCTTGTCCACCACACGTGCTCTGGACCGTTTGGCTGTGAGCTTCTTCAGGATGTTACCCAGCACATCTGTAAAAACATGATTGGTTTTCATCACCTAAAGGCTGCATAGACCAAGTATTCTCAAAACTGTTGTGACAGATTCACAGTGAGATGCCACTTCATTTTTCTGTCACCCCTTTAAGCAACATGGCGTCCAGTACCGTCAGAGTCTTTGTACTCCTCAAAGAGCATCTGCAGCTCCTCCTCCTGCTCCTCGGTCCACAGAACAATTCGAGTACCTTTCCTGAACAAGAGAGAAAGTTTGTGATAATAGTTTTTTATGATTCCCAGTGTAGATTGTAGAACCAGTCTCCAACATATTCTACATTTTATCTGCATAAACACGACTACTTACTTCTGCTTCTTCAGCTCTTTGGCATTGTCCGCCAGCCCCATGTGCACCAGTTGTGTCACTACTTGCCGGCGAGTGCGGGTGCTGTTGCTGAGTAATGGCAGCAGAGTCTCCACAATGTCCGGCACTAAGCACAAGAATCAACCATCATCAAATTAAAAAAAATATGGACCTCAGTATATTGTGTGCAGCTGAATCTGATAACTTATAATAATAAAAAAAATTAAAACAAAAGGGAAACAAACCATCAGGATCCCAGTGCTCCTTGAAGAGCTTCCTCAGCTCCTCTTCCTCCTCTTCAGTCCATGATGGTTTCTTTCCCTCACTGACATTAAGAGCAAAGAGAGGCAATACTTCAATTGGGGACATAAACAGATTCACATTCTTACATTTTTACACAAATGCATCTTTGACCTGTACCGAGGGTGCATTTAACATGACACATTGGCAGGCACATGTGAGACCCAGAGAAATTCAAACAGAAGGAAGCACCACCCACCCATCTTTGCTGTAGCCTTCTGTCATCTCACGTACAGCCCCCACATTTTTCCAGAACAGCAGTTCAACATACGCCTTGTCGTTTTGTGATGCCAATGAAAAGAAACGGTTCAGCACGTACTTGCCAAAGGTCACTAGTTCCTGTGAAGAAGAGAGAAAAAACACGGGTGAGCTCCGGTGTGTAATCTACAGAAAGCTCCTGATCACCAACAACTTACTGGACAAAACTGATTCATCTTTGTCTCTGGTGTTGTTACTGTACCTTGTAAGCAGCTGCAGCGGGGTCACTCATGATTTTGTTGAAAAGGTGAAAGACTGACAGCTGGAAGAGCAAGGCGTCCATTTTGAGGTCAACAGCCAAGCGGTGAAGCATTCGGGCGATGCAGTGGTTTGTGTGGGGTGTGTTTTTTGAATAGGACTTTAACAGGACAAGGTATGGACGCACAATACTGGGGTTAGCAAACCTATAACAAACAAGAAAATGAGAAAACCCACAGGTTACTATCTCAGAGGCATTATCAAAAAACTGGGCATACGTTTCAATAAATATGCTTCTCACCTCTTCATGAAGTCTAGAAAGTTAAACTCTTTCTCAGAAATCTGGACAGACTCCAACTCTTCCTCTTCTAATTCTGCTCCATCCTCCTCCTCCTCCACCACAGTCTCAGGAGGAGATGACCCTGGAATTAAAAGGGGAGGTTTAAGTGCTGCATTGATGCTGGAGCACAAGGGGCTAAATATAAATTTAAAAGCCTACGTGGTAGGTTGGCATGGAGGATCTGCTGAAGGAGCTCCAGTTCCTCTTCGGTCTCCACATCAGCTGAACCAAACACATCTCCCTCCGGCCACACCTCCCTGAGCATGACATGGCGAACATATTAAAAACACCTTAAATAAATGGACATGTCTGATTATCCAGGATTTAATGTTTTTAACATTTTCACTTTTGATTCGAAGTCTGAAAAGTTTAATTGTATAAAGTACTAATCAGCTCATGAAAAAAAAAAAGCTGACATATTAAAAAGATCTGGAAAGTATCGCAGAGTCTTCCTGACCTGGCAGCACGCAGTAGTCCCAGTGCTTCCGGTCCCTGTCGAGCCAGCAGAGCATCTTGCACTCGCACCATAGCCTCAGTACGCTGCTCCTCAAGGGGAGTTTCAGATGTAGCATCAAATGGCACGATGCTTTCTGTTATAGACTCGGACAGCTGCAGACAGAAGGCAAAGAGTTGGCATTTATTGTTGGTCAGATTGATATGTGATTGGAAGACTTCAGTCCTCTTGTGCAGAACATGTCCTCTGATAATATGCGCTCTCTGCTCCCCCTTGAGGCCGATTCCCACACTAACCTGAAAGCCTGTAGCCCTCAGCTCTTCCTCCACAATCTTCCAGGTCTCTGTCAGGGCTTCGGGAGTAGTTTCTGTGGCTGACTGCTTTTTTTTACCATGAGACTTTCTCCGCCTCACTTTCTTCTTCTGCAGCATCGACAGAGTGAGATATTAAGATTTCAAACACTATAAGCAAACATCTAGACACAATACAAATTTTATACAGGAACTTACCTGCACCATCAAGTTTCTGCGGCCTTTACAGAAACGTTCTAACATGCGCATGAAGAGATGAGTCGACTCCACCAGGTCTTTGAGGTAGGAGTGAGGCTGCCTGGTTTCATCATACTTTCTCAGCAAGGTGAGGAAAATCTCCCTGTACTCCATCAGGTAGAAGATGTTACCTAGAAACAGATGAGACAAACAATTTACTATGTTTTCAGATATAAACAAGTATTCAAAGTGAATCTTGTCTTAGTAGTACATCTATAAACTTGAATGTATATGTAAAGCTGCCACCATGTGCAACTTTTCAACTCAACAATGAGAATTATTAGCGTCTTACTTTTAATAACATTGGAACTCTGACGGATATTTTCATCCTGGGAGCGGTCCATCTCATTCACTGTTAGCAGCAGCTCTTGATAAGCTTTCAGTGCCAAGTGCATCCTTAAAAAAACAAATCACAGCAGTCAGGGGTGAACTCAGACCTTTGTTTCTATTATTCTCCTTTTTAATGAAGTTCTTACCTGCGGGACCAGGATGTGGCCTCTTTGCGGTCTGTGAGCAGCATCTCATAGTAGTTGGTAATGTTGCGCTCAATAAAATGGAAAGCACGGATAGACATGGTCTCAGAGACTAAGTCAGCGCGAAATCCGTTGCCACGATTGAAAGCCATGAAAAAGCTGAGTGCCCAGAGGTAATAGGTCTCATCGTGTTCCTGAGTTTGCTCTCGGATCAGATTTTCCTGGAAGTAAAAGTCTGGTGAGTATTCAATGAAGAGCTTAGCATCTACATCATTTACAAAACTGCACTCATGGTCTCTCCGATTCCACAAAACATAAATTGTAATCAAAACTAACAATGTATCTTCTGTTCACTCATACAATCACACACTTTGGTGAGTTTCTAAGAAATAAAATTGCTGTTTTCCTTTTTCAGTGTCATCCGATTAGTATTGAATCGCTACGCCTATGCTACAAAAAAAAAAGTCCTTTGTGTCATAGTGGCTGACCTTAACGAGATACATGAGTCGATTGTAGCAGTTCTCCAAGAAGTCCACACAAAACTCTCGCAGGAAGAGTCGAACGTTTAAGGCTGAACGACGCTTGTCTTTACATTCCTGGGCCCGACGATTTCTTTTAGGAACACGTCTCACAGCTTTGCCCACATCATGAGTGTAATTTTTGAACTAAAAAAAAAGACCATACAAAAAATACAAAGGCATATTATAATAATTCTGTTATCATCTCTTCAAATGATGCTTGGATTTCTTCTTATCCAAGATGAGCCATGAAAGCTGCACGACTCACATTCTGAAGATTTCTGTGGTAGATTACATCTTTGTCCCCGATTGCTTTGAGGCCTTCAACAACAAAAGACCCTCCAAAGCGAGAGTGTCTAAAAGAAACATTACACACAATATATAAATACAATACTGTGGATATTTTCAAGACATGTGATAACATCTTTCATAGGAGACCTTCAAATATTCTGCCATTTATAGTTTTCATTCATCAGTTAATTTTACACAAAGTGCAATCAACAACAAAAACATAAATCACAACAATTGTTGTGACGACTCTTTGCCTTTCAGGGATATGTTCCAGTTTATTTCAATATTTTTTTTATTTCATTTTTTGGCATATTTTTTTTTATAAATGTGGCTGCTGTGGTTCACCACCTCCTCTATAGAAACTGGGCAAAATGGGAAGCTATGCATCACGAAATTGGTTATTTATTTATTTATTTATAAGATTACTGTGCAAACAACACAAACTTCTGAATATGGTTCTTTCAGACTCTGCCTGTATGTTTATGGTTGCTGTTATGCTGGGAGAGCTGTAATATGTGAGTGAATCTGCCTGGACTCTCACACACTGAGGAAACCAAAAATTCAAATTGCATCTGAAGAATTTAAGCTGCAATCCAGCATGAAACCTCCAACATCCTTCACTGTTTAAAATGCTGATTGATGAAGATGCATCCGTCTGTGTTCTCTAGATACATGTATCTGTATATCTGTTACACAGTTAATTTGGCAGCATTAAAATATGTGGAATATTTGAAAAGTTGTTTGTAAAAAGAATATGTGAAAATCTAACATAGGACAAAATGTACTTAGTAGTATAACTACAGTTATGTAGATTTTTATTTACAAGGGGTGACTGGGTGAAGATATATAATTTTTTCTCATATTTGCCTCTGTACCTGGTTCCTCTTTGTAATGTGCGAGAACGTTTCTCTGCATGTTCCTTCTGCCTCAGTGACTCCAGTTCCTGAGAGTCTCTCTGCTTCTCTTCTTCTGAACGAGCATGACCAGCACTCACCAAAGCTTCTGGTGTCTGTAAAAATAAACAAATACATAAATTAATTATTAAACACAGAACAACTGAACTTTGGCTGCCTCCAAAAAGTTCTTCAGTCTGACCTGATCTCTGAACATGAGGGAGATTATTTCCAACACATGCATACTCCACTGCTGCTCACTCTGGGCTGATGCCAGAAACTTGATCAGGTCATCAAAGCCGCTCATGTGAATGGCCCACAGCACCCTGTCGTGGACACTGGCATCATCATCCACTTTCTACGGATTTAAAAAAAGAGCAGAGAATGGAGAAGGAGGTAGTAAAGAGGAGACAATAGGTTAAAGAAAAGTCAAACATATGGCATTTTTGAGGGATTTGAAGATTCTCATTTGTTGGTATTGATATTAAAGTCAAACCTTCTCTTCACTGGGGTTAGCAGGTACATGAAGCACATTCCTGACCAGCAGCAAAATCCTCTCAATAAGCAGGTTATCCTCCTCCTGTCTCTGCTCCCAGTCCTGAATGACAGCAGTTGAGTAGGTAGACACAGCAGAAGAAACGCACATTAAAAACCAGAATCACTTTACAAAGAAGAAACAGTTGAGGTAAAAGGCAAAGATGTCAACCAGCAAAACACTCACAAGCTGCAGAAGGTTGTACAGTGTCTCACTTAGAATACCAAACACGCTCTCACTGGCAAATGCCTATAAACAAAAGAACAGGGCACAAATCATAAAGCAGTACTTTACAGTACACTCTAAACAATGCAATTATTACAGTGGAAATGGCAGAAACTATCCAATTCATAAATATATATAATAAATACCTCTTTGTAGGCTTGTAAATGAGATGTCACTTGTAAAAAGTGATGGCTAAACACCGGGTCATCAGGGACTTTACCAAAACACAGCATGGCAGGTTGAGTGAGATTGACCATGAGCCTAAGAAAAAAACACAGAAGACTCATCTGAGCAGCAGATTTTCATATTTACCAACTTCTACAGCTGACAACAGTACAATAGCACATCTCCGTAAGAACTGAATGTCAGCTTGTTTTTAAAAGAAACATTTTGTAGCAGTGCAATAATTATATAGCACAATACTGACATTTACTATGAGCAAATCTTACCTGATGCAGGCATCAAATAAGGTTTTATCTTGTCGATACTGAACGATAATAGGTAGAAGATCATTCTGTACAATCTGGCCCGCACCCAACTGCTGGCGTACATCACGGGTGTCATCTTCATGGCGTAAATACCGGATTAAGTCTTTCACACTCTCTGTAACAGAGACACGACCACTGTCAAAGGATGACTACTCTTTATCCAACAAAATATTAATTTATTCATTATGACATCTAACTCTTTGTCCCAGTTCAAAACTACTCACCCAAGCAGTCAAGCTCCTTGTGATAGGTGTCTCCCTCCAGATAACCAAGGGCACTGCACGTTGCCAAAAGTTCACAGTTCATCCTGGTTATATCCAAAAACCATCAAGCAGCCTACAGAGAGGAGACAAGAAGTGAGATGGACAAAGAAACACATTTACTGGCCTGATAAACACAAAAAAGGCAAACTAAACAAGAAAGCTGCTTTATATGCATTTGGTGTGTTGTTCTTTGGGACCCCATCAGACTGTTTAATACTTACTCTGTGTCTACAACCTCACTGCTGCTTTATTGCACTAATCCGTGTTTATTTATTTATGTACGTGCAATATAAAGGTGTATATAGGTCTTTATTTGTCTTGTTCTTTACACATTCCAATTTTTATTAGAAAATTTGTATTTCTATATTTTTATTCTTCATTTTTTCTAATTCTATTTGCACTTTGTTTATCCTGCTGCTGTGTGTTCAAGCAATATCATGAAAGAGGAGGAAAGATACACTGTCAACAAATGAACACCATCATTGACACATTGTAGACACAGTTGCCAGCTTTTCATGTGTATTTTAAACTCTGTTAAGTTTGCTGACTAAAAACTAAACAGTGGACCCACAGAAACTTGGTAACTGTATAAGCCCATGAGACTGACACTGGACATTTCCAGGACATGTTCAGTGACATAAATCTGGTATGGAAGATGGGAATCACAACCAAGGTTAACAAGTTCTTGCATGTGGAAGCTGCCTTTAAATTCATGTTTCCAATTTATTCTGCAGCAGAAACACGAGTCCAAACATTCAGCCAGAGTCACACAAACATTTCACCATTTTTAATGTAAATGGTGCGTTCAAATCCCAACACTTTGTGCGGCGTTCACATGTTTTGCCCTGTAAACTTCGATTCTGCAGTTGGCGAGCTTTCCAGATATGACAAAATGTCGTAAAACATCGGATGTCTAAAGTTTTATTTACAACTTAATTTAAAGGTTGATATGAGCGAGAGTCACTACTACAGATGTTGCTAATGTTATGTAGCCGGAGCAGTTAAAGAATATAACAACATTCCTGGTTCAGATAAACAAGAATAAACAAACACACACAAACCCAGCAGGTCGTTCAGTTGTTGATGTGCAGACGGAGTGTTCAACAGCCCCTGAGGTATGAAGTTAAAACCGTTTTCATGAAGTAAAAAGTCGGTTTCTATCTCGCAACTCTGACAACTCGGACAAGTCTCGCGCCAAGACAGCGAGCGGAAACACACAACCAGGAAGAAGAATGTCGTCACAGTTTAGGACTCTTTGCCCCGAGTTTGGTTTTCAGGCAGCCCTTTCGAGGGTGGATTCCGCGGAGAGAAACTTCACCTGTGAAGTGACTGTGTTAGATTTATATAAAGAAAGCTGACACTTAGAATGAGGCCACGGTTCACGTCTGGATATGGAAAACTTGACGAATGTGAGGAAAATAGTTGCACGGTCAAGCTAAAGTGTCGCCTGAGAAGTCAGACTCAGGGAATACAAGCATGCTACCACAGTCACAGTAAAGTACATGCTACCACAGTCACAGTAAAGTACATGCTACAGGTAGGGAGTCAAATTTAATGTAAAGTGTCCAGATAAGTTGAGGTTGCATCATAATAAACTTTCTGTTTAGGAATGCTGTCAAAGATAAGATTGAGTTAACATCTTAAATTTAGCTAGCATTGTGTTGTGACCTTTTGTCTCTACCCCATTTCAACACAATGTGATGCTCTTGTGTGATGTGAGGTTTTGCACTAGTCATTGCTCTGTTTGGTAAGCGGAGAGCTGTTCGAGAAAAGAAAGCAGCATGAAGGTGTGATGTGTTTTATATGGGTTTGTGTAAACTTTTTCATCCATGTCCCCCAGCTGTCTGGTAGCAGGGTCTACAGAATGAATGTCACAAACAGGGTCTTTTTTGTAAAGGTCATATACACACTAAAAAAAAAAAATGCTGGGTTGTTTTTTTTTTTTACCTAGAACTGGGTCAGTATTGGACTATATTATATGTTGGATCCGTTTAGATGGGTTGTTTTTACCATAACATTGTGTTGTTTTTACTCCCAATTTGTTTTTACCTAAAATTCTTAGTTTTTACCCAAAATGTTGTTGTTTTTACCCCACATTTAGTGTTTTGTTTTGTTTTGTTTTTTTTACCAAACATTTTGTAGCATTTAGAACATTTTGTACATTTTTTTCCCAAACATTTTGTAGCATTTAGAACATTTTGTACATTTTTTTTTTCCAAACATTTTGTAGCTTTTACTGGGTTAAAACCCAAAACTTAACAACAACCCAACGTTTTTTTGTGTGTTTTAGTGCCACTTAAATCTAATGAAGTACAAAGGATGTAAAGTGCAGATTATGGACACCTGCTGACTAGATTACCACACACACACACACACACACACACACACACACACACACACACACACACAAATCACAAAAATAGTTATGTGGTCAGACAACACAGATTTGCTCCAATTACGTTTATTTTCACATACATTTCCCTTCATCAGTTGTGCCAGATACACACAGCATTGCAAAGCACATTCAGCAAAAGTCTTGTCATTTGGCGACGGTCATATTTTCAGTGTCAGCATTTCCTTTACGTTACATGTTTATCAGTAATCCAATTCTTTGGTGAAAAGGTTGTTTGCACAATAAGAGGATAGCAAAGCTTCTAAAAACAAATGCAGATATGTTAATTTAATCTCAGTGTTTTTTAAGGTGTGTTGGCCAAAGGGCAGTGTCAGAAAGTTTGTTACTCTGTCACATCTATGACACAAACTGCTAAAATCCTGTATTAAAACTACCTGTTTCAGCCTGTAGTTTAATACTCTGCTACAAATGTGTGGTCGTCTAAGGATTCCACGGGATTGCACTGTAAATCAAGGCCTCAAGTGGTACGTTCATAAAGTGGTTTTGCTTAGCCCTACAGATGACACCAGTGTATAGCATAAGTTGGGGGGCTGTAGTAGCACCAAATCGACACTTTCCAAAGGAATTCATCCAACATGGCACCTATGCTGAGACACACTTTGCTAGACAATAAAACACATCACTAGTGAGAATTAGGACTACACTGATCAGAGTTTGTATTTTCAGATTATTCCATTTTCAACTGTTTTTCTTTTACTATCATGGCACTGGCCTTCACATTATCTAATGAGGTTTTTTTTTTTTCCCTCTACTCGTCGTCGTCATCCTTGTCAGCTCTAGCCGACTCTCTGTCCTTCTCCCTCCTGGATTCCTTCACCACCTGATGAAGAAAACAATACTCAGGTTAGTTTTAAAATGGATATACTGCACTGTATGTTATGTTTATGTTGCGCATGAACAATGTCAAGCTAATTATTTTTCAAGCGTTCAAATCATAGTACCTCTCCATCTCTAGTCTCAACTGTCTTTATCACCACAGTCCTCTTGCCCGGGCCTTCGGAGGTTTTTTCATAGTCTGTAAAAAGTCAAATTAAAACACTGCTGAGATTTTCTGCATTCAGATATAGTTGCATTCACAAAATATAAGTTTTGCTTTTCTGAATTACTATTGTAAGATTACAAGAAACAACCAATCACAATGTGATGAAAATCTGCTGTTACACCATTGAGAAACAGGACTATACAAGTTGCAATGTAGCATCATAAACTAACATGCTTTTGAATTATCTGTCAGTTTTGGATGATTTCAGCAGCTATGCCAGTTCTGTGTTTTATTTTAATCAAAACACAGTGTATGTGGTGTATTTACATTTACTGCAGCTCTGATTGGTGCCACTGTTTAAACAGACACTGAGGTTCATGGATATTGTAGTAGTCAGAGGTACCCAACATGCAAAACTGACAGACCAACATAGTCGCAAAAAAATAAATAAATAATTAAATAAAAATGTAATTATTAATTTTTTTAATGTTTTTATGTTGTTTCACTGAAGGTAAAATTAACACAAAGAGAAACAAAACCACTTTAATCATCTCATGTTTGACTTTGGTAAAAAAGAATTAGCTTACCTCGGTCCCCAAGGTGATTGGTCATGCCAATATTGAGGATGGGAACAGTAATCCTAAACAGATCAAATACAATGTCGGTGTTACATGCTTTAATGAAATGTAATTGGCTTTGTTTTACTTGAGGTTAAGCTTTGTCATTGACATGAAGACTAGACAATAGAGAAGATCTGATGCTTAGAACTGAGCTCAGATCCTGTCAGCTGTGAGGTCACAGATATTTCATGTACTGTTGAAGAAATGATGTGGAAACAGCAAAACTGCAGACGAGAATATTGTTTCTCACCTGCTCTCCTCCCCTTCCAGCAGTTTACGATAAGTTGCAATCTCAATGTCCAGAGCCATTTTGACATTGAGGAGGTCCTGGTACTCCCGAAGGTGGCGAGCCATCTCCTCCTTCAGGTGACGGATCTCGTCCTCCAGTCGGCCTACATTGTCCTGGTAGTTTGCAATCTCATTACCAAACTGGTCCTCCATTTCACGCATCTGCCTCAGCAGAGCCTCATTCTGAAAAAAATACAGTAGCGCATCAGAAGAAGTAGTTTTCACCTCTGGAATATAAATATAAATATAAATATAAATATAAATATAAATATAAATATATAATACATTAATACACATTAATGCCATTCGGTATTTAGCCGTACCGTGTTCTTCAGAGCATCGATTTCACAGTTGAGAGACTGAATCTGCCTCCTGGACTCGTTGGCCTCCTGCTTGGCCTGCCTCAGAGCATCAGTGTTGCGCTTTGCAGACTCAGTCAAATCAGCAAACTGCGAAAACAAAAAATGAAGTACACAGGACTTACTGAGTGTCTGTATGCTCCTGTTTGGCAGTCAGTGTACATGTCTGTCTCTTTGCCTACCTTGGACTTATACCAGTCCTCAGATTCTTGCATGTTCTTCAGGGCAATTGTCTCATACTGGGCCCGGATGTCCCTCAGAGCACCAGTTAGGTCAGGACGGGCAGTGCTGTCCACCTCCATCTTCAGCTGCTGGGTCTGGACACTCACTTGTACATCTTGGATTTCCTGATAGTGTGAGTATTGTCAGACAAATGGAAAGACATATAAATTGTGCTTTAGTTTTTTCCTCCACACCGGAGCTTTTCATGTTCTTTTCCTCAATGTGAAACATAATATCTGCATTATTTGCATAGACTGTTTTTCTGTGCCTTGCAAGTGATGCTTCGGTAATAACACACCTGAAGATCAGCTCCAACAAGAATAGGTCCCTATCTGAATCATCTCTTTAACAAGGCTCACACTGAGTCTATTTTCTGTTTTCGCAGCACAGAGATAAAACAAGCTGCCAGTAAATCTGTTTTGCCAGCCTGCTTCACACCAAAGGATAAGATCTGTGCTGTTTACTCGTTGCACTAATGATTTTCTAATCTCCGGGATGATCTCACTGCAGGCACACGTGTTCAAACAGTTATTCTGCTATTTCAACATCAACGCTGAGTCATTTGAAATGAGTGTTGCCATTTAAATAAAAAAAAAAACAAACCAAGGTCTTTCCCATTTCTATAAGCTCAGTGAAGCACTTACTTCATCATGGAGTTTCTTAAGGAATTCAATCTCATCCATCAGAGACTCGATCTTCCTCTCCAGCTCCAGACGGGACAATGTAGCATCATCCACATCCTAGTTCAATGAGTAAAAAAAAGAAAAAAGAAATTGTGCTGAAATTTCTCACGAGAGGAGTAAGAGCAACCAGAATAAATGTGTTTCTGTTTCACATGTATAATGTGAAAATCTTTGTTATATGAAATATTAGTGGAAAAATATATATTTCCTAGGTATTAATGTGGATTAAGAAATGTGTCCTGTCATAATACTGTAACACTAGTATGCAAGTGTCACAGATGGAACAAAGCTGTTTATTTTGACCTGTTATTTGAGACTGGGGACAGTGTAATCAATATGGTAATTATGGTCCTGTGAGCTGAGTGTTTACCTTGCGGAAGGCAACCAGGTTACTCTCAGCTTCAGCCCTCTTCTGGACTTCCTCCTCCAACCTAAGACAAAGACAAGATAGTAAAACCCATGAACAGACTTCCCTGAAGATGGGGGAGAAGATGAACATGATGCCTTTTTTTTCAACAACAGCCTTTCTGTCAAAGGTTGCAGCGGGCATCAGCTGGCAAAAAGCTTTCTAAATCAATTTGTTAATTCACTGTCCCGTAAAAAGGATTCTGGGAGTGTGTCCCCTGGGATCTGCAGCTGCTCCTTTCAGCTAATGTGATGTTTGGACAGTTCAATAAGGTCATCTGCTCCCATTCAATCAGACTATGTACACACACCTATCTTCTAAATGATTTTAAACTCCTGTTAGGGTTAGTTAGTTTACACTGATGAGACAAAAAAATCACTATAAGGAGGTTGCAAGGAGGCAGAATTTGGTTCGGAAAAGTCTTCTGTGCACTGGCATGAGCCAAAATGTAAATTTCCTGAAATGATGAAGCTATCTCATTCAGTTTCAAACCTGTTTTCTTATCACAAAGCTCAAACAATCTTGCAATTTAAGAGTTTATTTATGAGTGATCACAGATTTTATCACAGTGCATAATGTGTAAGTTTACTGATGCTGTGCTAACTTTGTCTGACTGAAGCTTTGTGCATGTGGTCGATGTCTGGATGTGAAGTCCAGCTCCATCTGTTCTGTCAGACAGAAGTCTTGCCCAGGCTGGACATAAAGTAGATTAGTGGGTCCTGCTTTCTCATCTTTTATTCATGTGGCGTTACGTGGGGCCCTTTTGTCCTAATGGGCTCTCTGGCACCATCCCATCAGCACAGAGGGACACTGAAAACACACCTAATGGAGTCATTGAGTCACATTGATTTTTCCTGACGCTATTCTCACCACGCCTGAAATCCAACCTCTCTTCCTCTGATCCCATTTCCTCTCTCCTCCCTCTCTGCTCCTCAGCTGGCCCCACCCTGAGTCTGGTCCATCCATCCTCCTCTCTCCTCTCATCTCCTTGTATGTGTGCATACAAGTTTATAAATTTGTTGTTTCGGAAACCCATTCATTTTTAGACGCTTCCTGACTTAATCCGGCCTCGATTGCTGTGTCATAGTTGTCCACTGGTCACTTTGCTGTGATTTACTGAGATTGTTTACCTTCCTGTCACCCATGACATTTAGTAAAGATATATGATCATACATGAAAACAGTCTGCACACATGATGCAGTGCAGCATCCTGTAGTCACGCCGCTGCTCGGGTGCCACGCCCTACCACCACCATGACTGTAGTCAAGTGGCAAGTATCTTGGGACTCTCTGTCTCCTGTGTGCATGTACAGTATATTACAAGTGTTAGTGAAACATGTGATGATGGTCAACACTCTGACACCTCAACACATGAGTGACAAACCCACTGCACATAAATCTTGTAATGAAGAAGAGAGAAAACTGTGGACTTTGTAGGGCTGGTTTGTCTTTGAAGTGGACCAACTTTCTGTGTTGCTCTATCTATCTATCTATCTATCTATCTATCTATCTATCTATCTATCTATCTATCTATCTATCTATCTATCTATCTATCTATCTATCTATCTATCTATCTATCTATCTTATTCATTTTTTATATTTTACTTTCTATTATCAAAGTTCTGGGAATATTATTTATGCATTTGAGGATGATGTCAGCTGTCAATTATATTAATAAAAATTCAGCAGAGCAGGAGACAGGCAGGTTTAGCAGAATACTGATGACACTGTATGTGAACGTGTGCAGAGGATATCAGTGCTGCAGCAGCAGGCTTCAAAAGGTAGCCGTCGGCCAGCCCTCCGCTGTCACAGAGGAGCTGTCGTTATAAAACCTCCAACAGCACCTCACATATAAATACACCATATGAAGGATAAAATTTGTTAAAAAATACCCAGAGAAATTTTTCACTCTATTGTTGTTTTGTGCTGGAAAATATTTCCTTATTGCGAGCGTCACTGTGCTGATATTTCTCGTCACCGATATTGCTGATGATGATTGAATGAAGCTTTCTGTATATGTTAGTCATTCGTTGTCAGGATATCGAAGGAGTGTTAGTTTTTCCCTCTGTCTGAGGGACAATGTCCCCTTTCTGAGGAGAGTGTGAGTGCAGTGTTGACACATGTTAGTGCTGGCTGATTAGTCGACACATAAAGGAACATGCAGCCCCTCCATCACTATTCAGCCATTTTGTCTCCCTGTCTGTCACACTGGTGGAGTGGATGTTTGTGTGTGTGTGTGTGTGTGTGTGTGTGTGAGAGAGAGAGAGAGGGGCTTTTGTTAAGGTAATGCAGAGGAGAGAGACCGAACGAGGGAGAAGACACCATGAAAAATTACACAGACTACAGCCAAGTACCGGTGACCCGGGGATGCGTTTTTCCTTTAATCTGCGCAGATCAGAATAATTTTCGTCTCTTTTTAAACACCTCAAAAGTCATGATTTTATATTTGCAGGGAAACACATGTAATAAAATGTGTTTAATGATGCACTGGTGGTAACGTGTTGTGTAAGGTAGTGTGTCAGATCAGTAGGTCTGTGTCTATTGTGTCTTAAGTGGATTAACAGAGCGGTCAGTGAGACAGAGAGCCAAAGTGGCAACCATAACCATTGTTTACAAGCTTGTGTCGCCTCTGTCGCTTCACATTTTTGTACGATACCGATTTGTTTCCCTCGACTTTCTCACAATAGCAGGGTGGAGTTTGCTCATATTCGTTGTGTAATCTTTTTGATAAAAGCATGAAAGCTGGCACTCTAATAATTTACAGACATTTTATACATTCAAAGCTGCCTCAAGTTCACTGCATGTGGTCAGTTGGGATTCTATATATTTTATTGTAATCTACTTAACACTTAAAAAAAAAATGACAGATACATTTCCCAATTCATAATCCAAGTAGTGACTCAAGGGTCTTAATCCCATGGAGCAAATACAATTCAAAAAGTGCTGTAATCTGCTGTAAGTAGAGTAGATTTAAAAAGTAGTGTAACTGCTAACCTGTGTATTAATAAAAGAGTCTATCATTTTAAAAATATTTTTTAACATATCTAATCCCACAAAAAAATCACAGAGCAGGTGTTATTTTTTAATATTGTGAATAACCACATACTATTAACTTCAATTTTTATAATTGTTATTTTTCAAAGAAATTTCCAAAAATGTACGTTAACGTCAATCTAACATTTAATTTGGGATATAGCAATAACATATGTATATTTACATCTAAATGTTTCCCATTTTATACACCAGAGTGTTCAAGACACAGTTACACAGACATACATCACAGACACACTAATTTGAGTAATACTTTCAGTGTAATACTCAAAATATTTTTAGAAACAAACAATAAAAAATAGAAATAATAATAATTAAAAAATTAATCCTTGCCACTGAAATAGTCTGATTACGTGATTACTGTTACTAATATTTGAACCCATTTTCTCACCATCAAGAGATCATGCTATTATTATGATGATATTATTACTATTACTATCATTATTATTATTATTATTATGATTATTATTAATTGCATCTATATA
>OOFC01009839.1:1285-16739 GCA_900323345.1 Pseudochromis fuscus
ATTTAATCTTGTCTTCATTGTGTCTAATGATCCAGTATTTCCCCTGTCGCACATAGTAATTGTGCAAGTCATGGAGCATGAACAGTGTGATGAATCTTTGTGTTGCTTCATGCTGCTAAATCAGTATTTTGCTGGAGTTGCCCTTCAAGCTATAAATATGTCCAACCACCCAACAGAGCTGCAAAGAAAAAAAAAAGAAACTTTACTTTCCATCTGAAGTTCTGAGCTGAGTTGTACAGATGCCACATCCAGTTAAGGAAAGTTAATGGTTATTGACAGATGTGAAAAAGTTGTTTGCTTGAAGTCAGATCAAATACAATTTTCCTATTTTTATGTTCTGCTCCTGAACTGACCTTTAAAGACTTTTAAAATACTTCACGGCTTGTCAGTTTGATCAACTATCTAAAAAAAACGAAACAACCTGCGTGTGAGAACAAAAAAAAATGTTTTTAAAAACAAATGTGAGGGAAATCTTGCATATATGCACAATGAAGTACAGACACTTTGTGATAGCATGTCAGAACATACTGATTTCTCCAGACCAGAAGCCCTTTAACATTTCAAGATGGGTCCTTCCTGAGTATACTGTTTAGCCACCCTCTGTGGCCTCGCTGTCTATGTGTACATATGGTGTTCTGCCTGCCTGTGTCAATGTGACTTGGTTGTATCTGTGTCTAAAAAAACAGCACTGGGAGGAGGGGTGGTGGCTAGTACTCTTCACAAGGCATCATTACACTGACTGCCATCTGAATACACAACTTTGATGATCTAAAATAAATGCTTTGAACTTGACTTCAAACTTCACACATTCTACATTTTATCAATGTAACCAAGATGCTGATATTGTCATGTCAGAGGTAAAATATCCAAAACCTTTTTCCTCTGGCATATTTAAGACTGACTCCTGTTCATGTGTTAGTTGGGTCAGCTGAGTGACAGTGCTTCCTGGATCCCCTTCTACCAGCAGCTGAGTAGTAAAAACAGTTTACTGTTGCCTACCTGGTCTTCTTCATGGTGAGGTAGTAAGCGTAGCAATCAGGGATGGAAATTTCGCTACCCATTGATGAATACTTTTCAGCCATGGCCAGTTTTGCTGAAATCTGGTACAGAAGGTACTGACAGGCTAGAAAAAAAAATCCTGAAATTAGTGTTGGAATAGTTTAAACTTTCCTCACTAGATGCCTGTCATTTTGTGAGGGAGAAACTAGTTCTTCCTGATATCAACTGCAAGCATTCCTCCTTCAAACCGACAGGTGCCACAAATAAAATAATAATTTCAAAAAAGACAGATTAGCTTTTAAAGCATTGAGGTGCTCCTTGAAATTCCATCCCTGGTAGTAACACACAGTCCACTGTTGCCTACCTTGGTCCCCTTTATGGTAAAGTAGTAGGCGTAGCAATATACAGTATACATATTCTATATTCTACAGTAAATATCATTATTTTTGGTCAAAACTGACAACCTGACAAAGATATGTTTGTGACTGTATGCATTTGTATGAATTATTTTAAAAGGAAATAAACTGTGGAAAGGTGACGTTGGTGTCTTATTCATCTCTAATAGTAGAGCCTGACAGATAGCTGTCTGCAAAAAAGAAAGAATATTAAAAAAAAATCACACTTGAAGGTGGAATTAGGTTTCCAGCTGCAACAGATGTCAATGAAAATTTTATATGATACTGCAAATTTACAATATAGCAACTCAACCGAAACAAAAGATTAACTACTTTATATTTCTGGAGCTTTCTCACCAGAATGTGTTCACATTTTTCCAGCTTTGAATATTTGAGTTAGGTGGTGATTTAGTAATCCTTTCAATAATTGACTAATCATTCATGAAGTCAACATTCAAACAGAAATACCTCACAGCTGATGTTTCTAGCTTCTCAAATGTGGGAATTTGCTACTTATGTATGTCAAGAAAATTAATTAATTAATCTTTGGCCTTTGAATCATTGGTTGGACAAACCAATAGAAGTCATTCTAACTCCAGGAAAATTGGCATTTTCAGGTCATTTCTGATGTTTTATCAACCAAATGATCAAGCAACTCGTGTAGAAATAATGTGTTAGGTTAATCACACAAAAATAACAAGAAGGTGCAGCCCTTGTTGGCAGCAGTAGCTCAGTGGGTAGGGACTTGGGAACTGGAGGGTCAAATAAAGATTTCTGCTTTCTTCTTCTTGTAAACCATGCACCTCCAATCTGCTTTACAACTACTAACTGATGCCACTAGATGTCAGTAGCACAGCTGTTACAGTCATCCTAGAGAGAAAGACGTGCAAGCCAGATGTTAACATATCAATCTGCAATGGCTCTGATGCTTGCATGTGTTTTCCAGCTTATTTTTTAAATGCAGCATATTCATGTTCATCTCTGTGCGTTACTCCAGACATATACGGTGCAGCTGAGTCACTTCAGCACTGTGGTTGTCAACACTTCTTTCAGCTTCGCTCAGTCGAGCACAAAAGTCCCAGAATACAGAGACAATGAGCGTTCAAGCATAAAGCCGGGTATCATCAAATCAGACCTCACACAACAGACGCAGCATTCATAATGTGCAATATTATTATCAATAATAATGGAATAAGGTGTGGAAATAAAACCTTTTAAATGAAATATCTGCACGGTTGAGCTCAGGCTTCGAAGTAAATTCAATGTCATCAAAGTCACTGGAATTTTGACAAAACATCAAGAATTTTAATTCCATAAGTAATCTTCTGATCAGATAGTGGTAGACTGAGCTGAGGATGCAAAGTGAATATATCAGTAAGAAAAGTAAATATTTGTACAAACAGTGTAGGGAATGCATAACGAAGAGTATTCCTACTTTTTTTTTTTACAGCCCTTAGAGCCAAGACAGTAGAAACTATGGTTTATAGATTATTGGTTTTTCAATGCAAGACTAGACCTTGATGTCAGTTGTGTTATGTCACCTTAATGTGAACTGACTCTAGCTGATTTCTTACAAAGACTAACTTTCACCTCTCTTTGTGTTTGCATCTCCCTCTTTTGCTCCCAACATGCCCCCAAATCTCTCCATCATACTCTCTTTGTCCTTTTCCTCCCTCTCTGCTTCATCCATTCAGGGTTACAGTCACTGGAACAGACTCTCCAGCAGCTGGAAACTCAAGATGGTTTAATCTAAACCTCAGGAAGCAGAATGGGAACCAGATGCAGTGAAAAAAAATAAATAAATGAAAACAGGCGCAGGGCACGTTTAACTAAGCTAATATAAGGACCTCCAAAGGGCACTGTGCAAAGGGGGAAGAGAAGTTTTCACAAGACTGCTGGAGCTTTGAGTGAGGAAACAGGAGTCTGCTTAAACCTTAAGACCATCACCAGACTTAAATCCGATGGTACAAAACCATTTCTGTATTAAAAGCAGTCACATCTTCCACTGTGAATACTGACTAATCTTGTAGATTTAGGAGACGCTGGCCTGTTAGAAGAAACGGAAAAATTGGGGAAGGAATAGGTGAATGACTAACGCTCTCCACTCCTTAAGGAAATATCGTCAAGCTGCCCTTGGGCAAGGCACTTAACATTAATCCATGTTATAGCATCATCCTGTGTAACAGGGTTCAAATGGGAGAGCAAGACTTTTTTAAATCCTTGACTGTTGAATGAGACTCTAACGTAGGGAGGGAACAAAATCCAGAAAGCAGCTTACACAATTGGAAACTGTACTAAACAGAATTAAAAATTATATAACCTGTCTATACTGTAAGTTACTCCATTATTCTATGTGTACACACCACATCTACTGCTTGTTTGTCCATCTTGGAAGAGGGATTTCTCCTCTGTTACTCTCTCTGAAGTTGCTTCCACTTTACTCCATTAATGAGATTTCTTCTTCTAAATTAATGATCCTAAGCAGAGCTCTCAGGAATTATTTCCTCCGAGAGCTAATTTGACAAAATAAAAGTCCCTGAAAGCTACTCATGTCTTAACCTATACATTTGCACATAGTATCTGAAGACTGCAAGTGACTGTAAATATGAATGAGAGTTTCCCCTGGTGAATGTTCAACTCAATTCAATTCACAAGGTTGTGAGAGATGAAGACTCAGAATCATCCTGTTGGTGCTTCATGTAATTCATTCATTCCAGATCCAGGTCAGAGCTGCATCACATGTGGTGTACAAGTCTGACAAAGTTGGGGACAGAATCATTGGCCTGTGATACTCGCTCTACATATCTGAAACACTGGAAGAGACATCCATCACGCACAACAGAAAGACAAAGTCTTACCTAACTTGGCAAACATTTGCCATACAGATAAACCAACAAGAGCATCCGAAGACCTGCTTCTAACCTTCACATAGACCATACATAGAGTCTGACCTCTGAATATCTTAGTACAACAGAAAATCATATATGACTTACAAACCAAAACTTTCCTGTGCAGTCAGATTTCATGGTTTTAGGTATTGCCTCAATTTTTTTTGTCCGCATATCACTCTATCACACATGACCTCCCTTCACAAATCAAACAATAGCATTTTATATTGTATTGTATTTTCACAGTGAGTCTTTCCTACAGTACTGTCTGGTGCTGAATTTAGATTTCAAGACATTCATGAGGGCAGAAAAGTTTATTCTTTGTAGTAGTTTTTCACAATGGTTGATCAGTATGAGCATGAGATATTATGACAGATCATTCTGCAGTCGACATGTCTTCCTACTGTGCCTGTATTCATATACTGGATACTACATATTATATATTTGAATAGTATGTGTACCCTAAAAAGATGCTGGGTTATTTTTTAGTCAAAACTGGGTTAATATTGAACTAACTACATTCTGGGTTAATTTAACCCAGTGAGATGGGCTGTTTTTACCTTGTATTGAGTAAAAACAATAAAATGTTGGATAAAATTTTAAAAATGCTGGAAAACATTAGGTAAAAACAACAAATTGCTTAGTAAAATCAACCAAATGTTGTGTAAGAACAACAACATGCAGTTAGTCTGATACTGTTACCCAGTCCTAGGTAACAGTAACCCAGTATTTTTTAGTGTATACAGACTAGCTACGTTTCATGGATTTAAGTGACAAGATGACTTTGTTGCACACAAAGTAAAATACATTTTTAGAATTACTTCAAGCATTCACAACCTGCTGACTGCAGCTGCTACCAATTCACCAACATTTCAAACAGTGTCAACAATGAAAAGCTTTTACTGAAGACCACACAGGTTAGGTCGCTTGGTGAAATGTTAATTCCTCCTTGTGTCAGATGTATACACTCCCCGTAGTGTACAGAGCCAAATGTGACAGTGATAGCAATGCGTGTGTGTGCATGAGGTCAGGCCAGGGTTTACCAGATGAATTGGTCGATGATGGACATGGAGGAAATGGGTGGATTTTCACACCTCCTCTTTGCAGCTCCTGTTCCTGCCTCTCTCTGCTCTTCTCACCTTTCCTCTCACATCTCTGTGGTTTCTCCTCCTGACAATTTCTCTCTCCTGTTTTCTATTCTGCTCTCTGTCTCCCATGGACTGGGCGCAGTCCAAATAAAGCCTGACAGTGGATTATTATCCACAAAAATGAAGTGGAATACAGTGGCTGCCCTAACACCGAGAAGGTGAGGCGTCCTGCTGAGACAAGTTCCTCACCAAAAGCAGGATTTCCATTAGCGTTTGTTTCAGTGGTGGGGTTTAGTGTCCAGTGGGTCCAAATACCATTTCATGGGGCCTTTCAGCTCTGCCAAGAAAAATGTCTGGTGGTTAATAAACACCAGACACGTGCTTGTAAATGTTGGCTGCTGCCTAAAAGGTGCCAACTCAATTGGTTGCTTTGGCAGACCTCCATTATTTAGTTGGTGGCCAGCAGAAATGGTGTACTTCCAATATGTCTGCAATTTTGTCTCATTTTATCCACTTTTTATAATGATAACTGGCCTTCACACCAAACATGCAGGGCTTTGTTGATTTTCCTTGCCCCTGAATGTCTCATTCAATAGCTGGTGTTGTAACAAAGCAAGAGAACTGGCTCTAACTCCTCGGTCGGGTCTGTTAAAATAGATTATGTTGTTATCTCTGGCCTAATGGGTTTTGTTAGACCCATACAATGTTGGAAGACACTGTGCAGTAGTTTTTGTGAAAAATAAACTGACTGCTGGATAGAGCCTGCGCTGCTGGAGAAACCACAGGAATCAAATGGGAGGACAAAGATTATGAGAAACACAGCAGAAGATACAAACAGAAAGGAGGCAGAGAAGAAAAAGGAAGAATGAAATATGGAGAAGATTAAGATGAGGAGACAAATACAGACACAAATAAAGTCTCATCCTGTTTAACCTAAAAATCTGCCTTTTGCAGTGGTCTTGTTTGAATCTTTCAGTGGGAGTCCTGGTCACGTTTTCGCATTTTCCCTCAACGTGTTGTGTCTGTGTGTGTTTTCCAAACAAGCCTGTGAAGGTGGTGGCCCAGTTTCTACAGCCAAGCTTTCTGGGGTTTTCTGTGGTCTCTTTTATTTTTTCCTGCCGACATGTGTCGGAGGTGGGAGGACCTGACACTTGATAGATGCCATGTGGTTCACATAAACATGGAGAAAAACAAACTCAGGTAGGACAACATTCCTGTACACGCACCAATATATAGGTAGTGCGGAAAATACTAAAACGCCATCATTACTTTCTGAATGTTTAGAGTAATTTCTCTTAAGTCATTTTGTGTAATTTTCCCACTCAAAAAGACTAACATACAGGGTGTCCATAAAGTCCATTTATAATTTAAAAAACATATTTCAAAGACCATTGATAAGATATCTTAATCAGATTTGTTCTATGTACTCAGTAGTTATCAACATTTTTAATGACATTGCATTTGTGTGTTTCAGGTACCCTGCTGATGAAAGAGGTACTATTAACCTTTCCTCTCCTATGGGTGCCCATACAATTCTGTTTATTTCCCCAACAACCTTTGTAATACTTCTAATTATCAATCAGACTTTCTAGTAATTATCTAAGCTTGATTGCTAATGACACAATAAGTACACACTATTCATTCAATCACTAGCCACAATGACATCACCCATTGGTTTGTGGGCTAGCATTTTGAAGCCTTGACTTTGGCATTTGGCCGTCACCATTTTGTAACCAGAAGTGACCCTCTTTGGATAAGGGGGTGCAGTTATGGAGCAGTAAAGGGTGGAATTAATTGAGCACCTGAACCTATGGGACCTGATGTAAAAGAAACCAGCTATACCCACAAATATATACCTCTGATTGAGGCCTAATATCTACCTTATTATTTTCAGATGGACCACCAGGACACTAGTAAGAAGAACTGTGTTGAGGTGATGACATCAGAGCCAGCAAATAGTGGCCATCAGTGGTATTGCACTTTACGGCACTTCACACAAGCTTCACTTTTCAGACTGCAACCATGTTTATACATGCTTTATCTATATACTATGAATCACCTCTGTCTGAAAACAATAGTTTTTTGGGACATCTTTTACTCGGACAGAGGAGATTTAAAAAGTGAATGGTACAGCATAACACATATGTACCAGAATATTTTGTCAATAGGATGAATAGGATGGTATAAAATGATTTAGTGAACAAACAGAAACGATTGGGTGGCATCACTTGACAAACGGATGCCATTGTCAACTGGATTCCCCATTACTGCATTGGTATAAAATTCAAACAGTTGCTTAGTGTCTGTAACTAATCCTCACACCTCAAAACAAGAGCCTGTTGTCATAGATCTTCTGTCTTTCCAAAGGAAAGTCTAGCCTTGTTGTCAATCCCAAACCAGGATATTTCCGAGAACCATTTAACCATCTGCAGAAGTGCCCAGCACTGTGTCTAAACAAATCAAGAGTGTTCTTCAATTTTCTTCTAGGAATAAGAATAAATCCTGATCATGTGGCAGTTCTTCATTCCATCATAGATTAATAACAGCCTGTTTTCCAAATTCTGATCCAGGAAGCTGTTTGAGAGACGACTCCTTCACATGACTTAGAGCGTGAAGACCAGTGCTGATGGTTGTACATATTATACACTCAGGGATATACAGAGCAGACAGACAAGCATGCAGCCAGAATAAATAGTAGCATGTCAATAATTGGAGGGACCTAGGACTATGCATCAACCCTGAAATGGGATTTTCTCAAACAGATTATGTAACCAGTTGTCTTAAAGTATGCACGGTCAATCTACGGCCATTTTTAAATTATAGTGTTGATTTTTGATCTGCTTATTACTTTTTAGAGACATAATACAGATTGGGAAACTAGTGTGTGTTGCACCAGAAGCATCTAAGTTGGATTTTAAGGTTGAGTAGGGGACGTTTTCCCCAAGTGTGGGATTCAACTGAAGGCAAAAAAAGAAGCAACTTAGTAATAGGAAAGAAGGGAAAACAGTATTTCAAAAGGAGAAAGTGATGTCAGTCAGTCAGTCATCATCTATACCTGCTTCTCTACACTTGGGTTGCAGGGGTCTGCTGGAGCCTATCCCAGCTGTCATCGAGCAGGAGGCGGGGTACACCCTGGACAGGTTGCCAGCCTATCGCAGGGCTAACATATAGACAAACAACCATTCACACCCACACTCACACCTACGGTCAATTTAGCTTGATCAATTCACCTAACATGCATGTCTTTGGATTGTGGGAGGAAGCCGGAGTACCCGGAGAAACACGCATGCACAGGACAAAGTGATGTATGCCATGAAATAAAAAAAAAAATAAAAATCTACGTCCCTGTATAAACAAAACACTTTAAACCAAATACTGACAAAACAAGCATGACCAACACGTACAGGGCAACCCACATAAATTGCAAACTGTAACAACATAACCTAACAGGCCGAACCACTGTGAATTCCATGGAGGCATGTTCCAGCTGTACTGATGCTTTATACTGAACATTGTTGCCCTCTTGTGGTGAAACAACAACACTATCTTGGTAAAACATTCACCCATTATATCAAATACTTTTAAGGAATTTCTCAGACTGAATCCCATCATCTGATCCTCTGAGCTAGATGTGATAATATGTAATAAATCCAATTCAACTTACACTTCATTCAGATATTTCATTAAAAAAATATATACTGACAGAACCCAAACAAATTCAGGTTTTGTGATCAAGTAAATCACAGTAAAATTCCCCTAATTAGTTCAAACTCTAACTTGGAGAACACTTTAATTAGAGAGAAAAACAGAGGTTAACCTGGGGGCAAAGAGTGCAGCTGATAAACAGACTTGCATTATGCAACTCCATCGCCGCTCTGCCCGCCAGATGGACCTTCGATGTGAGTAAGACCTCTGGTTTTAATAACTGTGAAGTAGAATGTGATTCTTTCCAACACTGAGATATTGTAATATATATTGGTGCAAAGATGCAGAAGATATCTTGTGTGTTAGGTGGTAAAGTGAGTCTGTTTGTGTAACCTTGTTTTTTTGCTTGATTTTTTGATATGTATTTAAAGGTCATGCAAACATTACAGACTGACAGACAACACCGGCTAATGTAGTAAGGTAAGAATACATAAACATGATGTTGGGTGTAAAATGAAAAACATCTCAAGTTAAGCTGAACAGACTAAAGGGTACAACTGCCCTTGACAAGGGTATCTCTACATAATTAGATTTTTTGTATGGCCTCCTATTAAAATGATAACAACACTCTTGGGGGAACAGATTCAAATTATTTTTTTGTAATCACTGTTACACACACACTTACACATGATGTCCCCAATTCAAACCAACTCCCTACAGTAAAGTTGCATCTTTGCAAACACACAGTGCATATACAACTAAATTCAGGCTGACAGTTGTTTAGAGATCACTACCATATCAGAAGTTGTAGTATTTTCTGTTTCCATCTTCATTAACCTCCGAGCATGCACCAGACTGAGAAAAGAGACACGCCGGTACAGAAACTGAGTTAGTGGGTCTTCCTCACGATCGCTCCCCTCAGCTGTCACATTTCTGGTTAGTACCTCACCCATCCGTCATCATTATTTCATTAAAAGTAGAAACCTGAGAGACAGCGGCTGGCAAGGCCATTAACACAGAATACTGAGCAATAACTGCTCACACCTATGAAAACAGTGCAGACCTGTCAAGACATCACAGGAAACCAGGGGTAGGAAGAAAGAGATTATGGTGTTACAATAATCTCATTAAAAATAACAGTCTTATCTCACTGTAATTTTTAACAGATACAGAGGGTCAGAAAATTCCAATTACATAACTGCCAGTGCACCAGACATGGTTTTGAATTTGGCCTATACACCACAAAATGTTGTACAAAGTAGTGATAAATTAGTGCAAAACATCATAAGAGCATGGTGACTAACCAATAACATGAGGGATACAATAGTCTTTTAAGGCTGATTGTATAAAAAATGAGCACAAATGTCAAAAGTGTGCACATTCAGTGAGCCTATTAGCTCTGATAGAGGCTATACAGTATTATAATCACAGCTTTTTACTCCATCTTCCCTTCCTCTAACGCCAACATGAGTCAAGGCTTTGCTTCTCTGGCACATGGTCGTCTCAGGGATACATAAAAAGGTTACAAAAGAAATTGGCCAGAACAAACTTTGGCCGTACTGTAGACAGTAAAACTGAGAAAGTGAAGTTAGCTCATTCGGGGGTATTCTGGACTTAAGAGGGGAAACTTGAGGCCGGAGGGTTATGTGTTCAAGTCAAGTTGTTTGAGCTTAATAAAATCAGCAACACACTCCACACCGTGTTTATAGAAATTAGTTTGTGGCAGGGGCATATTAATATTTGGTAAATACAATTAGCACCGAGTCTGATGCGAATGTTATTAGGACTACAAGTAATCATGACTCGATAGCAACTGATTAAAAACAAAAAAAGTCTGGTGATTTTAATGGTATTACAATTCATCCTGAGGGGGCATCCCTAACAAATATGATGAAAACCCATCAAAAAGTGTTAATATATAACTAGAAAATAATAAAAGAATAAAACTGGTGATATAGAAAAGGTGCATTAGAGTATATAACAACGCCAAAAGGCATTACATACCTAAAATGTGCATTTTAAAATCATTCATATGGCCACTTTGCCCTAAAATACAATTCATAGGTCAATGCACCTACTAGCCAATCACACTGCACATGAACTTACCTCACCTCTGTGCATCTGTTGCTTCAATTTTAATATCCATAAAAACACATAACACACATATCCCAAAAAACACAGAGAGCTGTTACCTTTTAAAATGATGGCCCAGGTATCTACAAACTCTTACCAGAACTTAGAGGTGATGCTACAGACATTACTAGAGAACACAAACCTCCAACAAGGCATCATCCCTGTCTGTGCTCTACCAGACAGGGATGTATCAGCTTACATGTGTGTGTAGATTTTCAACAAAATCCATTACGATGAGAAAAAGTTAATGTTTTACCTGAAGAACCAAAACATTTGACTCTTTTCAGTTTATACCTACTGCTTAACCAAAGTTATAAATACCATCCTTTGCTTGCCTACAGCACACCATGGGGGAAGTTTAATGATAAACACTATGGCAAAAAAGATGACCCATTGTCTCAAATACCCGTCTTTTCCACCTCATACGACACCCTACTGAATGTCACCAACCCCAGTCCCCTTTTATGCATTGCACTGGGCTCCTTCGGTGTGATATTGAATTACACGTGCTTTCTAACAATCCATGTATGAGCTGTCAGGAGGATCAAATATCCTCCTTCTACCTGTCAAAATCCGTCATTGCACAGGGGAATTTATTGAGTGATTGTAAGTGATGGATCGGAGGTTTTACCTGAGTTGCTCTGGTCAGCCAGGTACATGGAAACAGCAGGTGCTCCTGATGGATTTTCTGCATTTGGTATGGCTGTGTTCTCAAGAATCACAGGATTTCTGGGCAGCATAGCAGCATTACCTAACAGTTCGTCAGAGAGGGACAGTAAATCCCTGAACAGAGAGGGACCAGAAGCACTAGATGATCTTCCTGGCTGACTTAGTGAAAGCCAATAAGGTAAACGAGACAGTGTGAGAGCTTCTAGTATGTGTAGTACACGTTTGGTGTGCGCATTTCTATATTATGTGTATTAAAGTGTCTTGTGTCCTCTCCTGCAATAATGCCATGAAGAAATGTCTGTATTTTTATGAGGGTGTGTTAATGTTCCTGTTCTTTTTCTGCAGAGCAATTCACCATTCACATAATAACAAAAGCAGAAACTCTATAAATTATTTTTTTCTTTAGAAATCTGGTCAAATATCAAACCACATCTTTGCTGAAGGTTTCTGAGTGTGTGCTTGCATTTTTATTCATCCTGTATCTATATTCATAAGTGCAGCCCTGTCACTATGCGTGCATGGAAAGTCAGTGATATCCACTGTTTTGCAGACATGGCACTTTGCTCAATATCATTACAGTATGTCAATCAGGCTTTTATTTACAGAACTTATGAGCCAAAGTTTCATATGCCACCAGGGGATTAAGGACAAAGCATCACTTTCCACGTGCTGTTATGCAACAATCTTCATATTTGGCTTTTACTTCATTTTCACCTTAACTTTAAAGATGACATCATTGCTCACCATGCTGAGGGAGTGATATGACCTTTGTGTCTGCGTAAACCATTCAAAGCCTCTGGTTGAATAAAAAAACAACAGTTGGCGTGACCTGGAAATGAGAATCAAATTGCTCTCTGCAAAAGCTATCTATCTGGCTGAAGTCATTCAGTGCAGAGTTGAGTATTAAAATCTTATTTTGCTAAAAGAAAGTTAGACAAAGATCTGTCTCACACCGGTTTGCTTAAGCAATTTTCAAGTAAAGCTAGCTTGATATTTCTAGAGGAATATTATTCCTATAGAATGATATTACCTGTTTCACAATGTCAACATTCTCTTGAAACAGCAATGACAACCAGTAGAATAATTTCACACATTTTCACCTTCTTTAAAAAAAAAAAAAAACAAGATTAAGAAGGATGTTTTTTTCATGGGGTGAAACGTATACGTCTTCAGAGATTCATGGTTTTCTTTTGACTGCAGTGATAATTTAATATCCTCCCCTGTCTCTTCATTTCCAAACTATTAGTAACTCATCTATATCAAAGCCTGACAGCTGGACGGACTTCTATCCAACAGATTTCTCCCCTCCTCCGTCACTGGAAGACAGTCCAACAATCACAAGTCAAAGTACAGAGGACCTCACATTGGCCTGTTTTCCATTTGTGGGTATCCTCCATATAAGCTTGTTTTTTTGTTTTTTTTCCATGCAGGGAAAGATCAAGCAACCAATGTTCATACTACATCTGTAGCTATTTGTTAAATATATTTTCTTTGAAACATCCACATGTATATTTATTTTATCTTCATCTAAAAAAGTAATGAGCTGTTTAGTTTCAACAGATGCTGAAGTTTGGCACTGCAGCTCCATTATGGCAGCTCCTGAGTAGTTTTGGACATCATTCTTGTATGTTTATTACATTTCAAATCTGCCTCCTTCATTATAATACAGTATAATCCTATTTTAACTGCTGCCGTTAAACCAAAGACTTTATGTTAGTTGTATACGTACATTTGCATACATAAAACTGTGTTGGTTGGTAAACAGACCTCAGTGGTTTTGTTTATGAGAGATAGGGTATTACACAAGCAATACCTTACAAAAATCTTTGGCAAGGTCAAGGGCAAGGTCATCTGGGAGCCAGAGAAGAAGAAGAAGAAGAAGAAGAAGAAGAAGAAGAAGTAAGCAGTAGATACACATTAAAAACAGTGAAATGTTTTAGGTCTTTGCCTAAACAAATGCAGAACTTATGGCAGGAATATTGGGACTTTAACAGTACAGGAAGACATCGATATAACATCCAATGTCATGTAGGTTTGCGAACAAGGTTAGTAAGGGAAAGAAGAAGCAGCAGTCATCACCAGAGAGAATTCGGCATACAAGTCTTAACTATACACCCAACAACAAAGCGAAACACCCAACAAGTATCTGTACAAAGAGTGGCCTGCCTGAGGCTATTCAGCATGTACTGCTACAATGTAGAAGATACAAGAAGGAAAGACGGGAGGGATCAGTAGCACTGGTTAAAGACAAAGTGAGTGTCACCATGGGAGATCTGCTGCGAGGAGCTACATGGACAACATATAGACATTGGATCAAATACTTGAAGAACACAAAAGGTTAAAAGAGATTTTTTGTGTATTTTCTAATTTGTCTTTGTTTTACCATTTTAAATGTACAGAAGTAGTTATATTTCATGTGTGTGATTGTATTTTTGGAGAACACATATATTCTTGATATATATTGCATGCACATGATCTGTTATGCTACAATGTACATTTTGTTATATATTATATTATATGAGTGTCATGTGATTCTTTCAGATTATTTGTATAGTATTTGATAATTGATGATGACTATAAACCTCAAGCCTCTGCACTTCATGCTTGTGTCCTATCATCAAATACAAGACCTGCAAAAGCTTTCACTTGTAACCTCTGATGGTTTTACAATGCAGGTGCATGAGAACATTACAGTGCAACAACTTCCCATCCATCTATAGGAAAAGTGGAAAACTAGAGCGATCCACCATCACAGTATGTGTATGTCCAACACCTGGAGTAGTGAGTTCCCTCCAACATCCTGTCAAAAGTGCTGTTAAACTTGCACATCAGCGACATATTTTGTAATGTAGTGGGTTATTTACATTCATTTTGTTCCCTGACAGAAACTAAAGCGATTCATACATGTTTTAAACATTAGACACTGTAGATTCAGTGGCTTTGAAAGTGATGCCGTTAGATGTTAAGTCCAAGACAAACTATGGAGGTGTGTGCTTGGTTCAGCTTGGTTTCATGATGTTTTGAATGACTGGTTTATAAAGGTGGTTTATCTAGAAAACAGTCAATGCAAGAAAAGTGGGGAAAGTACTGCAGCTTTTATCCAAGCCCACACAAAATGCATTTTCTTCTCTGAAATGTGAGTATTACCTAACTTTTTTATTGACCTTGGTCATCTGAAAGTTGAAGGCATGATGGCTGTCCAAGTACATATAAATCACAATCATATTTTCAGTGACTCTGTCAGACAGCTTCACAAGGTTATTGAATTTATCATGTCTAGCTCCCATTCTAATAGCTCAAAGTGCAAACACTGCAAAAACCGCAGTTTTATAATATGATCTGATCTTTAAATACATAGGGTGTTTAGTCCATTAGCTTCTGCATTTTAGTTTGGTTCAGGCCTTGATGTTAATAATTAGCCTCAACTCTCAAACCAGCAATTAATCATCATGTAGAGGCAGACTCTAGTCAAGGCCTCCGTGTACAGTACATACAAAACTTGATCGCTTTAGCACATCATGTGCAGAGAAAGCAGTTCCATCAGTTTGGTCCAACAGTAATCCTTCGATTACATAACCTGAATTTATGACCAAAATATAAAGAAATTTCCCAGAATATGTTGTAAAACTTTTGAAAC
>OOFC01009839.1:16759-59893 GCA_900323345.1 Pseudochromis fuscus
GTAAAACTTTTGAAACGGCAGGTTTGTAACGTGTTCTCATTACCTATTGAGTTGTGGAGTGGTTTGGTCTGTCTATTGGCAGCTTCTTATTTGAGATGGAACGTCTCTGAGCTGCTTTTCCCTCCAACAGTTCAGTTTTCTATGAACTTTACCAATCTGCACAAAAGGGACAAGAATGGAGGAGGAAGTGTTGTAATATTTGATGATTGACTAAAGCACACAAATACAAAATAAGAGCAGAAAGTTTGGGAGACAGTTTGGGAGAAAGCACTGTGTAAGTGACCACTATATTTGCACATCTCTGTGTGTGGTGAGTGACTAAAAAAAATGTCACAGCTAGTTATAATAAATACCCATTGAAGACATCTGAAATTGACATTTATGGTTCCCAGATGATGCATCCCACCAACCCACAACAAATTAATCACCTTGTCAGATCAGACTGACAATAAAATTGACAATTAAATTTTACAATGTTTTCTCTTAGTTGAGGTTATATAAGTGTAACAACCTTTATGGGTGATATATTTTGACACGGGCGGCACGGTGGTGCAGTGGTTAGCACTCGTGCCTCACAGCAAGAAGGTTCGAGGTTCGGGGTTCGAATCTCAGCCCGGGCCTTTCTGTGTGGAGTCTGCGCGTTCTCCCTGTGCATGTGTGGGTTTTCTCCGGGTACTCCGGCTTCCTCCTACAGTCCAAAGACATGCTTGTTAGGTGAATTGATCAAAACTAAATTGACCATAGGGTGTGGAATAAGCAGGTATAGACAATGGATGGATGTATCTATCTGATGGTGTTTTGGTTCAGATTAAAGTGTCTGTTTGGGTACTGTTGTTTTCAAATGGATATTATGGAGAATATATTCACATATGACCAATTCTACTTATTCTACTTATCAAACAGAGGAAGTTAGATATAATGGCCTGCTACTAATGCACGGCTGCTTCAAACAGAGACTTGCTATGTTGTACAGTTGACCCTAATGAAGACATTCAATGTGAAAATTTGCCTCTTTTTTATTTCTTTCAGCTTAAGCATCCAGTTATCATTCTGGATTTCCTGCATAAAAGCAATGTGGTACTCCACTGAAAGACATCTCCCTGTTGTACAAAAATAAGTCCCCGAAAAAAGCAAAACAATTCTTGTCTGATCCCAGTCATCCTCTGACATCAGAATTTAAACACAGGTTCTGTATGCCCAGATCTAGGACTGGCAGGTTTAGAAAGTCTTGGGTTCAAGCAGCCGTTTGCCTTCTAAATTACAAATAATGGATAACTCTTTTTTAACCCATTTATAAGTTACTGTTCAGCTCTTTTTAAACATTTTTTAGGTGGACTGCACACACTATGGTCACTTTACCTTTTTTGGTTTGTGTTTACTTTAACTCTTGTCTTCTCTATTTTCTTGCTGCTGGCTGCACCATAAACTGCCCCTCAGGGACAATAAAGATATCTTGAATCTTAAAATGTATACTAGTATACTTGCTGACATTTTCATTATAGTCACATACAGTACTTCCCAGGGAAGGAAAAATGGAACTTATTCGCCAAAAGAATAATACTGTACCAATTTACAGCTTTTCCAATTGCACAAAAATGTCACGGTGAGTCTTTATGAGGGAGAAGAAGCAGCAAAATTTCTGCGAGGAAAGCCTGAGAAAATGTTTCTAATTTCAGTTCTCAACTTTATCACCTAATGCAAAGGTCACAGTGTAGAGTTTACAAGCTGGAAAGGCAGGTGTTTTGTTCTGATGTTGTTGGGTAAAAGTGACACGGACCATTTAAAGTGCAGCCAGTATCTAGTTGCAGGAGGTGAAATATCAGAGCTTAATAATTTCAGCATTTAGTGGTTAGATTCTCACTTCTACAATTAGCCAGTTACACCAGAGTAAAGTCAGGGGAGTTCTAGATTTTCAAAGACAACCTGCTTCATACTTCCACAAATTTACACCTGGGAACTTTCCAGCATAAACAGGCTTCAGCTATTGACCATGGACCTTCTCCAAAAGACCAATTGGGGCTAAATGCCTTGGTTGCTTAGGGAGTGGAAACTTTTGTTCATTTTTCTTCTCAATGCTGTCCAGGATGTAAACTGGTGACTTTCCAGACACAAGCCTCATGCTCTAATTTCCAAGTAACTGCATTTTGCTGCACTTTATAGAATCAGTGATAGGCTTCAAATCTAATAACAAAAAACACAACTGATTCTATTGTGGGGTTTTTTTTCCAATAGCAGATGGCTGTATTCATGCTGGAAACCATAAACTATAAAGCAGGTTGTTCCTGGAAAGATGCAGACATGCTTTTCTATGAAAAATAAAAACTATTTTAGAGGCACAGAAATCAAATTTTCATGGTAGTAAATCAAAAATATTTTTGTTTGGAAGAGCTATTGCATAATGTTTTTCAGTCATAATACCAGTCTGTGGCAGAGTACCAAAGATCCAATCCAGTTACTCATATTTTTAAGAAATGTTGATATGCTCATCACCCTTGTTCAAGCACACGTGGCTATAACATCTGGTCGAAACAGAATTAGCTCACTGGTAGTAATGCGATCCAACAGCTTTCGATTTTCTAGAACAACTCACACTTTCACCTCGTCCATGTTTTTCTGGTGCTATTAAAATCAACATCGCGCTCGCAGACAGCTTTGCAGAACAACACCACCATCCCTCTGCAGTTCCCACATCATGTCATTCACCCCTCACAGCAGCAATGTGCAGAGGGCTGCACGTTGCAGCTTCAAAACACGCCTAACAAGATGAAAAAGCCAGACTTCATTAAACTGGGACTTTACATCCCCTGGTCTCTTTTAAAACACAGCATTACAATGTGTCAATACCGCAGCCTTGGGCCTTAATGCTTAACTCTTGCTCCCACTTCCTCCCTCATTTGGATCTCCCTGTCGCTGTCCAGACGATGTGTCAACAGAACACATATGGAGAAAAACCCAAACCAGCTTTATCACTGTTTTCTTCTCCTCTGGAAATACATTTTTGGCAACACATTTGCAACCTGACAAAATTGGACCACACCCAGTTAGCGCTATATTTCAAGGCAAAACTTTGTGGAGTGAAACCGATGCTGAAGCACAGTGCTACTGTGCTGGAAAACTGATCTCTCATTTAATGTTTTTTTTCTTTCTTTTTCTCTTTTTTTTGTTGCAAAGGGGCCCTGTAAATCATGTCCTTTATACCTCCGGCCGGGGGTTCACTGCCTCACCACAGGGTGGGAGGAGAGCATGATGGGAAAAACATGATGGGATCTCACTTTAGTGGGTCAGAGAGACACAGAAAGGAAGGGAAAGGGGCAAAAGAAAACGAGGGGCTGCAAAGGAGGTAGGAGTAGATGTCTACACTGAATGAAGAAGAGACACAGAAACAGTCGGGGGTAAAATATTGAAATACTGTCAGACTGTGAAAGAGAAATAAAGACATGAGAACATGAAGACATACAACCACAGTGACAGCAATAAAAATTAGACACCCTATTTCATAACATTTTCAAAGAGCCCACACAGTAACTCCTTCCTGCCAAAAGGTCAGAAAAACATAGCAAAAAGTAATAAATAACAACAACACAGAAGCACACCAGTCATGACTTACGAGATGAAGGAAGGAAAACCAAAAGGAAGCAGGTGCAGGTACTCTGAGTGATTTCAAAAAATTCCAAATAATTTTCTTGTGCAAGAACTCAACATTTCAAATGATTTTTAAGCTAAATGAGTATTAGTATTAGTAAAATTACATGTATTAGGATCACACAAGGCTCTAGATATTTATGTTGTCAATGTTTATACTCTAATAAAATGACCTTCTACAAGCCTCGGATGCACGAATTTATGAATCGTGTGGCCCCTGCGTTTTTTGAGGTCTGTGGGAGTCGTGAAGGTCGCGGAGGTTGCAAGGGCTACATCTTGTGGGGCACAAGGGCGACGTGAGATGTCCTTGCCAAAACACGCGATTTTTGACATGTAAGCTTCGTACAGGTAGTACTGAAGACATGTTACTTGTGGCAAGTGCACAGGTGCTGCACTTCCTCCGTGCATTCGATTTATTTCATACTTTGCGAGTGTATCTGGTATACTCCACACATGCAGGAGACATGCTCCATGCACTGTGCGTCTTTCACCAATAGTTTTCTTCCCACAACCACAAGAAAAAAAAAAAAAATGCACGTTAGACCTGTAGACGTCATACATCCCACTTTCATCCTTGCCAAAATGTGGGAATTCTTAGAGTTTATTAATCATGATCAACATCATCCGTATATGCTTACGGGTGGTCTACGGGCTCCAAATTTTGCAAGATTCACTTGTGTGGTCTGTGAGTTTGTTGGCGTTTTTTGCCTAGACACAGCCTGTAGGCCCACCAACAGAGGGACTGTGACCCATTTCTGGCCCTGACCAGTTTTTAAAGCTGCCCCAGACAGAAGCTTTATGCAAAAATACATCAATCCTAAAGAAGTCAAACAATAACAAAAGAGCACCCAAATACAGGAAAGTGGATCTTGTATTTCAGAGGGTTTTCTCACTCTGAGGCTTTGCTTCGGAAAGAAAAGAGAAGGGAGACATACTTCCTGAGGGGAAACATACAGGTGCAAAGTGGTGTTATGTCCTGTTAAAGCAACAGGATGTTAGTTATTGCAGCTGTGATAAGTAACAGTCCGCTGCTGCATATTTAAAGTTTTGTGGAGGTTGCATTTACTGGCCATTGGGAGTATTGCACTTTTTTCACTTCCGCATTGGCTTCATTTTTGAGTTGCCATTTCTATACAGAGTCTATGGTGCTGAAGCAGTTGACACATGGCTCATGGAGGGTTATCAGGAATTTAAATATACAGTACAGGCCAAAAGTTTGGACACACCTTCTCCTTCAATGCATTGTCTTTATTTTCATGACTATCTATACTGTGGAGTAAAGTAAAGTAGTGATGGCCACTCATTTTTCTTTAGTTAGCTGATTGGTTCTTGCCATAATATGTATTTTAACAGTTGTCCAATAGGGCTTAACCTGACTTCTGCACAACACAACTCAGAGGTCCCAACCCCATTGATAAAGCAAGAAATTCCACTAATTAACCCTGATAAGTCACAGCTGTGAAGTGTAAACCATTTCAAGTGACGACCTCTTGAAGTTCATGGAGAGAATGGAAAGAGTTTGCATAGTTGTAATCAGACCAAATGGTGGCTATTTTGAAGAAACTAGAATATAAAACATGTTTTCAGTTATTTCAGTTATTTATTACAGCGAGGGTGAGCTTCGCTGTGATATGCGATCAGTAAGGACATTGTGATTTCCCAAAACTGAATAAATACCACACATAGCAATGCAACACTGCTTTGTTAACTCAATCAGAGAATATCTGCTGGAATATCCACTGAAAAAAATATGTTTTTCATGGACTGATAGTAACAGGGTAACAATAGTCTGTTAACAGCAGCTAGCTTGTTAGTGGCCGGTTGTTGTGAACCGGTTACCTATGCAGTGACGTACTGATGTTTTACGTGACATGGCCCCAACTTGGCTCCTTGCCAGTGGAAAAGCAAACCGGTTCATAGGAGAAACGGGATCTGAACAAACTAACCACCAGCTCTAGCACCAGCCCAGAACTAGCACCCGTTCTTGTTTGGTGGAAAAGGGCTTTCAGTTTTATCTTAGAAGGACCTTACAAGGTCATACGCAGAAAATCCCTGCTCTAGACTCATGTGAATTTATTTATATGGCTCAAAATGTACATATACTTTCTCAACTGGATTTATAAGCTCATGATCTCCAAGAGGACAAAGAAACAGCTACCCAAAAAGTAGAACATTAGTAACTAGTAAAGCACTCAGAGAGCACAAGGAATAATCCAGCTGTACTGATGCTATGTACTGATCGCTGTTGCCCTCTTGAGGTAAAATAGCAACACTTAGAGTCACTGGAATTTGCTGGGATTCCAGGATTTTCTTTAATTTCAGGATCTCATCGCCTGATTTTGCCCAAAGTGCAATCATTTGTTCCTTGGTAATACCCTATCTCAAAAACATAACTTCCTAAAAATGGGAAAACTATATAATCCTGCCTACTCTGATAGCCCATTTGCCCATGGTGAAATCTGCCCAGTCAAAAATAACTGACACTGACCACCACCCCTCCCACCTCCACATTGCTGCCATTTGGTGATGCCCTTGTGTGGAACTTTTAAAAGTCTTTTTTACCAAACCTAAACAGTGTTATTCAGGTACCAACTGCTCAGCAAGTTGCTACAAAAGACACGCAAGAAAAAAATGAGTAAGAACGAGTAAGAACAGCAAACTCAGCAGCTTTTCCCGTTGGTGAATTTATATGCGTTGTGTTTTAATACTCTGCAGTCACATAATACCCTGGAACAGGGCTGTTCATCCATAATTCTCAGATATAAATCCCTTTGGTCTCGACATCTAATATTGCCTTGTCTGAATGTGGTGGGTTATGATGACTGATGACACAAACATTCAACAAAGTCCGTTACAATACCAGCAGTCTGTTTTTGTGAAGTCCAACAGTAGGACCCACATCATGATTCAGCACAGAGTTGAGGCAGGTCAAACAGTTTATGTGATTAAACAACTTTATAATATCAGGATATTAAGATCTGTTTCGTTCAAGCCAGCAGTAACTTCAGATGCATGCACAGGGTCTAAATCCATGTTTGGCAATGTTGTCACGTTGCAAAATGAATTTGGGACGGATCAGACGCTTTCTTGTTAGTGTTGTGTAAAGGACACAATTCGGGGTCATCTAAAATTTTGCACAGAACCGAACGCAAATTATTAAACCCACATTGAACAACTCACAAGAGCAATGACAGAAACAGTATACGAGCATAAACACGAGTAAAAGTTCAGCCAAACCACACAGAGCCATGTGCTGCGTGGATATACAATATCACCACTGACTTGCTGTCTCTTGTTTCTGCTCTGACCTGCAGCATCCATTAGAGGACACACACACACACACACACACACACAGTTATCCTGCAATGTGCAAATGAATGCACATGCACACAGATTGCTCCCACACAGTAGAGGAAATTATTCCCGGAAATCAGGGGTGATTATTGGTGTAACAAGGCCCTGGGGATACGCTGAGTGGAGGCTAGAGGAGAGAACAGTGTGAAAAAGGTTGGATGGTGAGACCAGGTGTCGACTAGTGAGATGGTGTGTGATTGTATATGAGGGAAAATAACAGGTAGCGGGTGACTGATTTATGATCTGTCCATGTGTCTTTATCAGTATTTCTAAATTCAGCTCTGAACCTCTCCTGAATGAAGCCAGAGAATGTAAACACTGACCTCACATCCTGTCACCATAGCAACACTGGCTAATAGCCTAACAACAACATGGTCTGTTATTTTGTTTACAGGCTGTCCGGTCCATTGGGTTGACATATGGCGGCCCCTCACTGGCCTTAAGCGTCTGGACATTCACGCACTAAAAATCGGTGTGTTCAGCCCTGCTTCCTACTCTCTGCTGGAAAGTTCAGTGATGTTACTCAGCAGCAAAGTCGATTCCAGCTCGTAAACCAGTTTTGGATAAAATTTCTCAGCAATGAAAGCCTCTGTCTCATAAAAACATAGAATCTGTTTCATAACCTTTCACTGATATGAGACATTGGAGAGGTTAGTGGGTGCAAACACTGGTTGATTTGGCTTTTAAGCATGTTGGAAATTTAAAGGAAAAAAAAAAATCCATGTTAAAAATGTTAACGTCCAATTTTTTTCTGGGCTCTGTTGGAAAGTTTTAACAAATCATGTTTAATTTAGACCTGTGCAGGGTGTACACTGCCTCTCGCCCATTGCCAGCTGGGATAGGCTCCAGCCCCTCTACGACCCAATTGGATAAGCAGAGAAGATGGATGGATGCATATATGTACTATAGTGCAACCAATATGTTTTTCCATCTGTCCAAAATCAATTTAGACATATGAAATCAGTCAGGATGTACTGGTTTAGATTTGTGGCTTTCATTCATACCTGTGAGGTTTAATCTGTGATCCAATCATAAAAAAAAACCTCAATCAAAAACACAGATTTCCTGACAAAAAACAGCCCGATCTTTAAATAAACAGAGTTAATTTGGACAGACTAATTTAACAACACAGGACTCAGAGTTTTGTTAGAAATGTTTCACAGCAACATGGAGCAATCACACACTGAGTGGTGTCTCTGCTATTCTGTCTGAAATGAAACAGAAGAAGTTGGGTCTTTTCAACACAGTGAAACAGATTGTGGACGAGTGAAGTAATCGCCTTTTTTCAATCATGCTGATCCCATGCTGTGAACACAGACTGAGTAGTTTTCATCACAACATCATTTCAAAGTAAAAGGTGTTGTTTACCTTGAAGATGAGTTGGAGAAGTGCTGGAACTGCAGAAAAAAGCTTTGTGCCTTTGAAAAAGTGAAATGATCCAGTGAAGAGAGCTTGTGTTGTTTTGGAAACATTCAGCACAGCTCTGATATTGCAATAATAAAAATAGTGGTGTACATGCTGGCACTGTCTCCTGTGATTCCTCCATGTGTGTGGAGATGATTTACATTCCATGTGTAAAAGATGAACTCCATGACTTGAAACTAATAGGTACATAATGCAAAAATAATTAATGGCTATTGCAGAATAAATACGTCTTCAAATGTTTTGTTTGTGTTTCTGTGTATGTACACTATATATTACATACATAGGCCCTATATTCTGAAATATAGATTCAATTACTTACACACAAATGTCATTATTTCATTACTTCCCCAAATGTCCCATCCCAAAGTGTGTGTCAGGTTAGTTATGGGTAAACCACATTTTAACCATGTGATAATTATAGTGTCTAATTTCTTAATCCTTCCAATAGTTTAGGAAGCATAAGATCTTAAATCAACACACCTATTATACTGAACTCCAGACTCTGGGTTAAACACACTGCAGAGTCAGTTTGATGCCAGATGTGGAAATATATAGGATTAAGAATGATATAAAATATAGAGAATGTCGGCAGTGCTCCAATCTCCCTCCCACATTACATATCCACATCCTCAACTCCCACCACAGTTGCAGCAGACACGTGACAGACTCGCGTCTTTGGCTGCCGGCCCTTGTGGTATTTTCTGACCTATATTCTATTTGACTGTGTTCTCTCTAGATATTTGAAGCTTCCTTTCAAACAAAGGCCGACTGGTCATTTTCCCTCTGGGGCCAGTCAGTCAGTTTTCAAGTCATGTGCTGGAAGCATAAATCAGACATAGGCTAGCGTGCAACTCAGCTACAAGACAGGTGACAATGTAAGGACAAAGCTAAAGTCATGGACAGTATTTACATCAGTGTCAGTGTTGTTTTCATCATCACCTCTATTCCCATTTGTTAGTGCAGAAGACACAAATCTTAACATATATTTTCATTATTGGAAAAAGTGGTATTGAAATTCACCAGAACACTCACCGAAAATCTTACTTACAGACTTTTAAACTAAACTACAGGAAAACGTACGTATCAATGCAAAAGCCAATTGCAACGTATTAAGGTGACACTTACTGATTTTTGATCCCTGTAGCGCAAACTGACTATCTTGGTGAAGTGAAGGGTCAGGCGCTTTCAACAGAGCAACAGAGCTGGAGTTGGTCTGGATTCAGTGTCCAGCACCAGTGCAGTTCAGGAGTGTGGTGGTACAGGAGGTTAAAGGTCGTTCTAATGAATCTGGATCCTGGCTGCTTTCTATCAGTGAGATATGATGCAAAAATGTATATTCGTATGAAGCAGTGACACGATGTGATAAAGTGTGTACCATGTGCATTTGGTATGAACCCACCTCATGAACTAAGCCAGCAGTAGTGTTTGCAGCACTTCAGCCCCATTGATCTACTGCCCTCGATAAAACCGAACACAGTGCACCACTGTTCAGAGTGCATGAGGTATGAGGGTGGTGATGAGTTAACTTTCCTCTTTCAAATGTCACTGACTGAAAACAGACTGGACTCTTACAGTCCAAACAATAAATACTGGAAATTCAGAAAGGTGGAGTGAGGACAACTGCTCTGTGTGTGTGTGTGTGTGTGTGTGTAGGTGTTTTGGTTTGTTTTTGTAGGACATGTGACCAGATGGTAATCATTAAGGGTGGCCTGATTCAGCATCCTGCCGTGATTGTGCATGCGCACGTGAGTGTGTGGGTCTGTCACCTCCAGGTTCAGTAAGTCACGCACCACACCCCCGACCTCCATCTGAGCACACACACACACACACACTCACAGCCACGCCAGTGCAGAAATGTCCTCACAACTGTAGTCTTGAACAAAAACAAGCAGAAAGACATTTAGATTCACATATTACACTCAACATATCTATACTCTGTTTACAAAATTATGTAGCCTAAAGTCATATGACACAAAATTTTGTAATGGTAGCTACTGTTATCAAAGTTTCCTGTAGGTGTGGTACTAAAAAGAATGTTTAACAGTGTTTATTCATATCCAGTCGGAGCCAGAGTCAGACCAAAAACACTCCATGTTTTTATAATTAAAGTTTTTCCCATTCATTAGTAGAAGATGCATGAACAGTGCTAAAAATAAAAGTTAAAATACACTAATTGGTTGTTGTGATGATTGCTGAAAGAACACCTCAATCAAGGTTGAACTGCAAAAGACAGAGATGTTTAATTTTGATGAACTAGGACGTTTTGACACCATCACCTCTTCTGTGAAAAAAGTGTTGCCATTTACAGAACATTTCTGTCCGGAGAGGAGACAAATCAAAGCCTGAAATGTCTGTTAAACACCAGACAACAACTGCTCCATCCAGTGAAATCATAGGCAGGAAAAGAGTGCGACTCACAGTGTCAAAAAATGTGCTCATTTGCTTTTTGGGGGATTTTTGACAATATAATTCATAAGTGCAGCTCGTTTTTGGGAACCAGCTGCCACATGTCAAGTGCTTGCACCACCACCAAAGACATTACATAACAGTTCATTACTGCAACTGCATTTAAAGCTGGAAATGATCAAGTATATGGAATTGAACCAAAACTGGTTAAATCACTGACTGGGTGCTACTAGAATTCAAAGTTCAGTAATACTTAGTAAAATCTCTGACCATCAAAAAGACAATTTATTTGCCTCTCAAAGCCTTTAATTCCTCAACATTTTGTTGGATGAAGCTTCAACTTGTCCGACTTTATTAGCCCCTGAAAAACACATCAAAGAGTTGAGCAAATTGACTATGACAGGAGCAATATAACTTCCTACATGAGTTGAAAAGCAGCAGTGGGACTGGATCTGGTAGCTCAGCTGAAATTCAAAAACCGGACCAAGGGTCATTTTGAGTATTCTAGAAATACATTATTAGGCTCATTAGTCATATCTGTAGATACAGAGACCTACTGTATCACACTGTGAAATGACACTCTACCCACGGAGCTGCACACAACCCCTGGCTGTGCATGTAGTAACTGCTGAACACATTAGCCCGTTAATGGGCTACTTATAAAGAGTAGAAGGGAGAGGAGGGGGAGGAGAGTGCAGGAGGGAGAGCCAAAGTCAAAGGGCATGAAGGGGGCAGAGAAGTCATTGGTGAGGAGATAGAGGCTGAGAGGAAGAGTGGAGCTGAAGTTGAAGAGGGGGGTGGAGGGTGGGGGAGTGGGGGGAGAAAATGAGAGAAGGAGGGAAAGAAGGGGAGGACAGAGTCAGAGGGGTGAACCTCCTAAAAAGACATAAATAGGCGAAAGAGGACTTGGAGCTTTGCAGTCACTCGTCCCGACAGCCATATCCACAGCTCTCCTCTCCCCTTCTCCTCACCTCCAGCACTCCTCTCCACTCATCAGCTGCAGCCCTTCATTCATCTGGATTCCTGAGCAAAAAACCCGTGAGTAGTTTCTGCACTGCACACTCACCCTGTTTCTACATGACTGTACAGAGATCCTTGCAGCTGGAAGACTGCATTCATTCATCCGCACAAAGTGATGGCATGTGACACTTCACACATAGGAAGCTACGACATTTGCATGAAAAGTTACTGGAGTTTGATCATACAGGATTATATCATATTGTATGTAAGTGATAAGACTTGGAGATGTGGATGTGTGGAGGATTTAGCACTGGAACAGCACTAGTTTCATGTCATTTCAAAACAGAAGAAGAGCATTAACAATTGTAAATCTACATGTTTATTAATTCTGCATAATTGGACTTATTAGGTGATTTTCTTGGTTAGGCAATATACCAAGACTGTGTACTACTCTATGTGCATGCTGTTCATGTGTATACCTCTTAGAAGGAAGTATGCAGCATGTGTTTCTTCATTAATCAGGGACAGATATTTGCATCAATATCATAGTGCTAACTGAGGGATTAAAGCATTTAAGTATTATGGATCGAGTTTAAGGGAGATTCAGGATGAAAGCCAAGTTTTGGTTTCAACAATGGAATAAGATCTGGTGAGATTTTCAAAATAAGAAATGTTCATTGTGATGTAGCTGACCAGGGAGCAACAACAACAATTCAATCAACATCTTACTGTTGATACATGCATCTTAATTAATGTCAGCTCTCCTTCTGCTGATCCCACAGCGTTTAATTGACTTTACAAGTCTAAACAGTGGAAAATCAGTGCAGACGGTTTAAGTGAAAAATTTCCCCTCTGACTCACATACCCCACTTGTTAAACCCCACACTAATGGTGCAGCCAGACGTTTTGCCCCTTTCAATTCTCCTTCACAAGATGAAGACAAGATGAGGACAACTGCATGCATAGATTTTAATAAATAAAAAAATAAAACTTGCTCACAAACTGTCAATCTGGCTATATGACTCAATGTAATAGATGTTATCACTAATTTTTCTTCTTTTCTCTTTCTTTTTAATATATATATCATTTAGGTCCTCCATCCTCCCACAATCAGCCCTCACCATGGACACCACAAAGAAAATCCTCTCTTGCCTGATTGTCATGATGCTGTTTCTGCACCAAGGCATCCATTCAATGCCTGTTCCTACTGACGTCCCCATGTGCACGGCCTCAGAAACTGCGCAGTACAGTCTGACTTTTACTGGCAAATGGACCCAGGCAGCTTTCCCTAAGCAGTATCCTGTCTACCGTCCCCCTGCACAATGGTCAAACCTTATTGGTAAGTGCACCCAAGCCAAGTGTTTTACATTGGTCACATCTGAGGTAGAACTGCAACAGACAGCTAATTACTAAGTCCCCAAATGTCATGTCAAAAGCCAGGAGAAGGAGAAGGACAATACCCCTTTCCTGCCCTTTCATGAGAAAACAAATGTCTCATAACATTAGAAAACATAATCACACAACTCCTCTAATACCACTATGTGAAAATGTTTAAACCTGACCCTGTTTCTGACCCTCTGCGTTCACTCTCTCTGCTCTTAGGCGTGACCCACAGCTCTGACTACCACATGTGGCAACGTAATGAGTTTGCCAGCAACGGAGTGAGAGACTTTGCAGAGAAAGGCGAGGCCTGGGCGCTCATGAAGGAAGTCGAGACGGCCGGCGAACGCATCCAGAGCGTTTATGGGATCCTCTCCGCTCCTGCTGTTGTGGGAGGCACAGGCCAGATGAGCACAGAGTTTGAGGTCTTCGCCAGGCACTCCTATGTAAGTCTCTTAACAATTGGCTTCCTCCAGTCTAGGTCAGGGCAATAAGTGCATTAGAGGCCTCTTGCTGACAGGTTAGTACACATGACAAGCTTGTGTGATTCTTTCTTTAGCCTGGATCAGAGGCCAATATAATATATCAAGAAATGATGACAACCACAGCTCCTGTTCACTCCAAGGATGCTTTCAAACAAATGATATGCAGTTCGAGCCATCATTTGTATCACTTATAGTAACGTTTCACTTCCAGTAGACACTGTCTTAAAATCACGTACACAGATCAGGCAGATTTCAACTCACCACATGATAAACATTGAAATGTTAATGATGTGCAACTTGCAGAGCTCCTTGCAGGTTCAACTTTTACCACTGTAGGCAAGCAGTGTACGATTACAATGAATTTGGTGTTGTTGAAATTCTATTAGGTGTTTCAGACATAACTGCGATCGGGGGTGTGGTTAGCCTTCTGAACTCTGTTTGGAAGTTATTTCCATTTTGTTACCATGTCCCAGAAATACAGCTGGGAGTGAAGCATTATTATAAACTGTGGCAGCAACAGCCAAAACTATAAAAAATAAAACTGAGCTTGTAAAAACGTTTCCAATTTCCAATATTTTTGAATTAGCCAAGTGTTTTTTTTGTTAATATAGAGTTGTATTGTGAAAAAAAGATGCATTGCACATGTTTAACTCGGCTGATGCAGCACAACAGTTAATGCTCTTATAAAACCAGCTCCTGGCTGTTTTTTCCATATGCCGCACCCTAAAGAGAGCAGCTGAACTCCAGCAGGTCTAATTTATGTCTCTTAAAAATTATGTAAAACTCCACAGAAGTTGGCTGTTCAACTTCCTACAGGTGGAATTCTGGGAAGGTCATAAAATTAGGGACACACGTGACTAAAAATTGTTAGGCTTGGACAAGGGACGAGACAGAGATTGGAGAAAAAGCCAGATGTAGACAGAATATGTTCTTCCACTGCAAATTATGAGAGCTATGTCGCAGGAAATCAACTCAATAATTCAACTCAGCAATGTGGCTTTAATCCACAGTCCTGATAATATCATATTTGGTAAAATAACATAAGAATGGTTTTTCATGATCTTTCCCACCCATGTCTTTCTCCACATCTCTCTTACTATCTCTGACAATGACCCATTTCCTTATTGTGTTTTCTTTTTTCTCTCTCTATCTCCTTCCCCACGTTTTACATCCCCCATCTGCAGCTGTCGTTTCTTGTGCGCCTTGTTCCAAGCCCGGACTGGTTTGTGGGCGTGGACAGCGTGGACCTGTGTGATGGCGACCACTGGAAAGACAACGTCTCGCTGGAGCTGTTCCCATATGATGCAGGGACTGACAGCGGGTTCACTTTCTCTTCTCCCAACTTTGAGACCATCCCACAGGATAAAATCACACAGGTGAGTCAGGTTGAGCCAAGAGTAACACTGCATCAGTCCAAAGCAAACAAACCACGCCATGTGAGCCAAGCACAGAAATACATTCAAAGTTGCAAACTGAAAAAGGTAGAAAAAGTATAAATTATGTTGTTTGCAAAAGCAGAATTTCAAAATGCTCTGCTACTGACATAATAGTAAGTAACATGAGTATGTATTACGATATATTATCCAAGAAACTAATAATAACATTTTAGGGAAGATCAGAGGATGGGATACTGTCAACCCACCCTATTACAATGTGCTGTGAAGTTGCAATCTTCCCTTTAGCATCTCCATTTTTTCCCCTCTACAGATCACTGCCTCCTTCCCCAGTCACCCCGCCAATTCCTTCTACTACCCCCGCCTGAAACACCTTCCACCCATTGCCAAGGTCACACTGACAAAGATAAAGAAGACCAATCAGATCATCACCCTGCCGGTGGAGCCCACCCAGTCTAACCAGCTGCTGACAGGAAATGAGATTGAAGAAGAAGAAAAACTCATAAGTAAGTGTGATTGTGATTGATTGAATACTGTTGTAGTACTGACAGAAGTGTGATCCCTGACTGATCCAAACTGTTAAAAGAAAACCAAAAGGTGCTAGTCTGTTTTTTAATGTACATTATGTATGAATTGAACCAGCCTTGCATTAAAACAAGGGTCTGCTGTGTATTATGTGTTGTGTTATCATCGCAACATACAGCAAAAGGCAGCAAAGAACAACAGCGCAAGCTAGCAAACATGGATACAAACTAAGCCGTCATCATGTGATGCACACAGAATGCCCAATAGGATTTACCCACACCCAATCATTGGAAAAAGTTTGTCAGTATAAAGGTCAATACATTGTTCTGAGCAGAAAACAACTCTTTTTGTTAGCAATTACAATTTGATACAATTGGAAACTCTAGAGAGGATGTATAATTATTTTACCCCATTATTGTTAGCAGGAAGCCAATAGAAAGTCAGCCAGCTTGGTCAGTGGAAGTCTTGAACAAGCATGTGCTCAGCTCTCATCGGACAAAAAGCTCAATGGGCTTAAAACTGAGACGCATGAGGAAGCAGCCAGAAATACGCCAGACATTTTTTCGCCACATGTATCGACTGAAACAAGTGCATTTTTTTCTCAAATACACATGTGATTAAAATGTAAAATTTTTTTTTTTAAACAACATTCAAGCACCTGGCTTTGTAGAACTATGAATATTAATAAGACAACACATTACGCTCTCGTATAGGTTTGTAAAATTGACATACAATCAGGGCATTTCTGGGGCTGAACATGCAGAGTCATTGAGTTAAGTCAGAAGAACCCCAACTCAAATCTGTTTCTCAGTCAACTGGCACTGCGGCTTTATTTAGATCATAATGTGTACAAGTAAAGAAATAATTCTGTGAAAAAAATAACCATGAATCAGACCACACTATCCAAGAACTATCAGCATTCAAAGCAAAATGCGACTGCTGCCCTCTTCGGAGTTGATGCATCAAACCCTGAGTCTATTTTGAAGAACCTGACTTAAGAAACAGTCCAATGTACCTTCAGTACTCAATTATTCCTATTTCTGCTCGCACTTATCGACTAATACCATACAAATTTTAAAAATCAGAACAAAACAGATAGAGTATGCTGTGTGTTTTGCCAAATATGCATCAAGAGTTGGTTTTAAAATAAAGCAAGGATCTTCTGTTTTACTGACTCATTCTTAAGCATTTGGGAAACATTACAGGCCACACACAAACTCAATTACTCCCAACCAGAAACCAGAGAAGCCAACTGAGTGCAGGGCATCAGAAAATGCCAGGGGCACATCTGGCATCCAGTTGAACAGTCAAAATATGACAGATGGAGAAAGTGAAAGAGCATTTTAGGGAAGCTATGTAGAAATTACATACAGCATTGTTTAGGTCATGACACCAAATTGGACACAGACGTATTGGCTTTAACGAGACTTGAAACCATGAGGTGAGGGTGGATTTACTCGATGTTGGCTCCCAGACTATTTAAGGCTCCCTGTTGTACAGATTAATGGTAATAATAACAAAAAATAGAAGAAGAAGAAGACATCTTGGAAAAAGTAAAGATGAAGAGCGTGTCAAGATACAAGTATAGCCAACAATGCAGTAGTCAAACAACGTGTCTGTATGACTGATGTTCTCCTACGTGACAGGGGAGGGAAAAATAACCTTTTATAAAAACACAACTCACCACAGAATGTCTAAATAGATGACTTGACCAGCAAAGGTTTTTTTAAGGGACGAAAAAAAGAACAGATAGCATGTCAACCGGGCAAAACAGCTGACACTGCGGTAATCAGATTCAACGTTGAGGGTGACTGTAAAGGTTTGAGTCAGCATCACAGACTACAAGCCCGTTCCCATGACTACCCATCAACAAACAGCAGAGAGTGGCCAAGAATCTGTTGGGGTTTCCTGCCCTGCTCCCAATGCTCCGTCCTAACCCTCCATCTGTTTATCCTTCCCCAATCCATTACTCCCTCTATCTTTTTTGTGCCTTCTCCCCTGAGCTTCAACAAAAGCTTTCTTTAATGATCAGCAATCACCTGTTCTAGATTTGATCTATGAAACACAGCACTGATGTAAAATCAGCATTGCTTTCTTATCACATTATCTTATCACATTATCTTTCCCTTTGTCAACAATAGACACACATGATGAAAGGAGACATCAGCCTTGACCTTAGATGCATGTACAATCTCTTCCATCCATCCATGCATGGATGCAGCTTCCATACCACCTCCTGTCCTTCTGCTTTTCCAGTTTTAAATCGACAACTGCGATACATATCAGCTCACAACGAGGTTGGCTGAGGTAGCCGTGCAAGTTCACAGTGCTAAAAAAACAGGGAGAGTGGAGGGAAGAATGAATAAGGATGATGTAACACAAGACTTCAATGATTACCCATCAGTTTGCTGCAAAAAAAGATAAAAAAAAAAAGAACATTACTCTCCCCTATTACAGCCGAGGGTGCCTCTAAGCAAGGTGCTAAAAATCTATATCTGCTGCAGAGGGCTCATTAAGTACAGGCATTGTTTACTACTGTGGGACAGGGCTATACTGACAAAGAGCAAGCACAGTCAGCGAAAACTCGCTCAATAAATGAAGGTTAAATACAATTAAAAGTAACTCCAGCAGCACAACCACTGCCAACAATCTATAATGAGAAGCAAGAGCTGCTCACAAAGCATGCCACCATTTACTCGGTTTTATTATCTTGCTTGTTAAAGATCTGTTGAAGCTGTTCTCCTACTTTATATCTAAATTTATAAAAGGAAACCCCCTCACAAATTTCCCACTTCCTAAGCAGAAACAGAGTACACTGAAAAAGACGGTAACACTCCTGTGTAAGCACTAGAAAGCATTAACTCGGCACAATAACAATGTGATTATAATGCTCTCCCTCTCTGTGCAGATACCCCTCTGGACTGTGAGGTGTCAGTGTGGTCTCCCTGGGGCTTGTGCAAGGGCAAGTGTGGTGACTCAGGTGTGCAGCACCGCACACGCTACATCCTGATGCACCCAGCCAACTATGGAGCACCCTGCCCACTGCTGGAGGAGGAGAGGAAGTGCTTTCCGGACAACTGTTTATGACTAGGCCAAGAAAGGAGGGAGACGAAAGAGAGAAAGGAGAGGAGGGCGAAAAAAGAGAGGAAAGCTAGGAAAGGGAGGAAGGGACGAAGACGGACAGGCAACAGTAAAAGATCTGCGATATATTCGCATGAAGCATAACTAAATTTCGTCTCTTCTCCCTCCTTTCTGTGGAAATGGCTGGTTACTGATTGATTAAACTGGGAGAGTCTGGCTGCAAAAAACATCTTTATATCTTCAAGTCAAATTGTTGGATCTGACAGCACTAGAGAGGTGTAGTTTGGCAAAAAAGCTATTAGACACCAATTGAGTTTTGGCAGATTATCAAAATTGTCTGAGGATGGAGCAATGCTGTTTTGAACGCAGCCATGAATTGAAAACACATGTTTGCACTGTAATTGGGTTTGGTTTGACATTTCTGATGATCACAGGACATTTGTTTGTTCACAGTGGATTTTTAACTCTCAGTAGCTTTCATCCAGAGGATTAGGAAATACATCTGTATGAATGATATGTAAGATCGAAAATCCCCGTATCCAAGAAATACTTAATTGAAAATCCAAATAATCAGACTAACATGGTGCCTCAATGGTTCCATTAGTTGAAAAATGACTTGTACATTCCCCAAAATAATGTTGTGTTCAAAACATGATGTTTACAGACAGGTTGTGGTTGTTTTCCTGAACAAAAAGAATATATTTATTGACAGGATTTTAACCCATAGTGTACAGTACATGAAACCTGATGGTAATAATTTGTATTCCTTTATGTTACTGAGATATTAGTTCAATACAGAAAATGTGTTTTTTGTGAAGAATAAAATACTAAAATTGTACAAAAATGTATGTATGTATTTTTACTGCAAAGGTCAATAAAGTGTAAATATATCTTAAGATATTGTGGCCTCATTCATGACTGTTCTTCAAAATGTCCATCTTCAGTGCCTCCTCTCTATCTTGTGTATCACCTTGAAGACTGAACCACACATTTGGGCTCTTTTAATAACACTGGGCCTGCAGGATCAAATTCAGAGTAGAGAAAAAAAACAAACTGGATGACCTGGGTTCAAGTCACAGTTTTGGACATGATTCACTCTGATGAAGTGTTGGTCATAAAATGGATAAAGGTGCTCCCCAGCTATTTAAAAGAGTTCACCAAATGTTTCTGGAGCTGAGCTGACTAAATGTGATCTCTCACAGACTGAAACCTACTGGCCAAAATAGGGACACTACAAACTGCATCTTCTTCTAAACACATGTCAGTGCAGGAGAAAAACAACATGATTTTAATTAAATAATATTAGCGTAAATATGTAAAACAGATCAACTCCCGCTCTCACCAAGCTGACATTGAAACCATACTACAGCTCACAGACTGAATAGCAATAAGAAGCAAACATCTGGTACACGATGGACGTCCTTCCCCTTGGACTGACGAGGGAGAGGAAAATTACTGAGATAGAGAATCTGGAGGAACAGGAAAGGAACGGATTCAGTTTTGGCCTTTCCTTAGCATTAATTTCATTAGCTAAGTATAAGTAACAGCACCCAGTATACAGGACTATATGATGAGGAATACACAAGACAACGTGTACTGTCATACAATCCCGGGTTTCTTGGATTTTGTTGGATTTGCTCAGGATAAACTACAAAAAGCATAATCCTGGTATATATTGAGCTGCCATGCAACATTGTTTAGGATATAAGACAAAAAAACAAGATCAACACTCTTGTTAGAAGGTAAAAATTTTTTTTACGAAGGCAGAAAAATATATCGTATGAACTGACTGAGTGATAGTTGGCAGGACATGGTTCATAGTTAACTTCTAAATTTCAGTTATAATACGTATTACAAAAAGCTTTGGAATAAATAATAACAGAATTAGACAGAATTTTGCAGACAATATTTAACAGTATTCAAATGAGAGAAATGATGAGATGTACTGACTTACTATTCACACTTTGTGTAAAACGTCTTAAGTGTGGGAGGAGACGGAAACCTGACTCTTTGGTTACTTTAAGCATGACAACTTTAGCAGATGCTGAACATGAGCAGGGTTTATTTTATGTGTGGGAGTCTACTTTGTAAGTGACCTAATCTGAGTTAAACATATGGCAACTATTGTATGTGATGGTTTGGATTACATTTCCCACTCCAAGCACATTTTGACTCTCTAATACTGCAGTAAGAAACACAGCAGCACTGGATGATTAAGCATCAATCAGTATACTGTACTGCAGTGATAGACTCTATGTAGAATGGACAAAACTAACATAACGTCATCTATTGCTTTTGGGCTCACATTTTGAAGCCAGAAGTTTGGCATTTGAATGTCACCATGCTGGTTGTTTGAAGCCAGAAGTGACCATATTTGGATACGGAGGAAGGAGTGAGGAGGCGGGTCTGACCCTCGAACCTGAGGTCACTGTCCAATGTGTGTGAGTCTTGACTGCAGCGCTGCTCTCATTAGAGACCAGACCTGTCGATCAAACTATCCATGCACTTAAATATTGCTCTTTTTGGAAACTAGTTCCTACTTAATAATGAGTTGTTTTTTTCAGATGGACCAGATCACTAATATGAAGAAATAGCTTTAGTTAATAACATCAGAATGACTTGTGGAAAAGCTTATTGAGTATTTCATGACTGAATATGATGTTTTTTGAATTACAGTCTATCGGAGCCAGCATCTAATGTACTTTTTTGACTTGTATTGGCTTTATATCTGAGTCCCGATAACTTCATTCATTTCTATATACAGTCTGTGATTACAGTCTACTGATATATTATCATCCTGTAGCACCGTAACAGCCAACCAAAGTGGATAAAACACCTTCTGGGATTTATTAGCAGCATCGTTCTCTTTTGATTTAGAGAGGTAAACAAAGAACACTCTACCATAAAATGTAAACATACCTTCTGCATTAATAACATAACAAGTTTTATATTAACCCTCTAATGTACAGTGAAAATTGAAAATTGTTGTGTGTCAGGAATGTGTTTGAAAGGTCATCGTGCTTATTCCTACTTCCATGTTAAAAGGAGGCACTGGTGGATAGTCAGTATCTGGTACAGATTTGTCTTCGCAGCTTTGCTATTGGTTCCCAGATTAACCAGTTACAAAATGACCTGAATGTCTCGTCACACAAAGTAGCACCTGTGACTTTCTCACACGCAAACTGTCTCCCTTTCACTTTGAATATATGCTACAGGAGAAGGCTGCTGGGGAGTGAAATACCTCAAACCTGAGTTACAATTTGTACAAAAAAGAAAAAAAAAAAGCGTAGTATAAGTATAGGCCAAACATTTGGTCACTGTTGAGTGTGCTGTAATCTAATAGTGCATCGTTAACATAAAATGGGTTTGCGAGGCATTGGCTTCTTCCTCCAGTGTTACCTGATGTTGGCAGCAGCCATGTATTTTGATCTTGGAGAGCAGGAGGAAAAATGCATCATTGAGGAGATTCCTGAAGACACACTGGTGACCGGTGAGTCATAGAGAGGGGGCAGTTCTCCCAAGAGTCATTTCTGTTCTCACCTGTAAGCAATTTTGATTTTGAATATTCAGTGTAAGTTTTGTGTATTCAAATATTTATAATTACATATCACGAAAAAAAAACTGATAAAAATGAAAGAAACATTTATGGTTTGACTCTATGGTTTGATACTACACAGCTCCTCACTGGCCATTATGAGTGTTGTCTTGAAAATTGATTTATTCAGAGCTTCAATACCAATAAATGAACCAAAGACATGTAAAAAGCATTCAAGTTGTTCAGAATATTGATCCTAGATTGAATGTAATGAAGTTAAAAGTAAATTAAAATATAAAATGCATACATTTTATATTTGTGCCTTTTCAGGCTCAACCCAGCAAATGGTTCAAGCTTGGCACTGACCCTGACAGGCACTACGTGTGTGTGTGTGTGTATGTGTGTGTGTGTGTGTGCTTGTGCGTGTGCGTGTGTGTGTGTGTGTTTACACATGTATCTGCACTCATGTTAAGGTGTCTCTGACCTTCAGGTAATTTCTTGTTGGAACCTTGGGACCTGAAGGCAGCCACCCATTCCCCTCACTTTGGCGTCACTGTGACAGTCAGAGACCACAATGTGGAGGTACTGGACTCACAGGGAAGTTTATCACCAAGTCAGGGTGGTAAAATGAACATGTACTGGCAGATTCATGCAAGCCTCATACACATTGGGCAGTGTCCTCAGGTTCAAGGGTCAGCCCCGCCTCCTCACTACTCCCTTCATATACAAATATGGTCACTTCCGGCACCAAACATCCAACATGGCGACGTTCAAATGCCAGTCCCCTCGCTTCAAAAAGCAAGTCCACAAACCAACATGTGGTGTCATGTCAGCTTCGTCGATTCAATAAATAGTCTGATTTAAACCAAAGTGTTACTAAAGATGAGCACCGGGCACTTTAATCAATGAGAACTTATAGTATAAAACTCTATCTCCGTTATTGTGTTGATACATCACTGTCTCACACTTGAAAGTTCAGTATTTTGCTCACTGATGAGGTCCCAACATGAAGAAACTTTTGAAAGCTTCAAATTAAAGAACCAAAACCACACCTTCTTCAAACATGAAAAAATGTAAGCCTGATAGTGTCTTTCCTCTCAGGTTGTGATGTCCAAACGCTACGGAAAATTTGGTAAATTTACCTTCACAGCTCATTCCTCTGGTCAACACTTCCTTTGCTTCCAGACCAACTCCACAAGGTTTGCTGTCTTTGCTGGTGAACGGCTGGTGAGACCTGTACACACACAGAGAAAATGTATTCAGAACTGACAGAAAGGTAAAGCAGTGCATACAGCATAACTGGGTTAAGCACACTGATGTCACCATTTCCCTCCTTTTGCTACACAGAAGCTGCACTTGGACCTTCAGATGGGAGAGCACACAGTTACACATAACACTGACAACACCAAAGCCAACATGGAGAGTCTGGAGAACAGTCTAAGACACCTCATTGAACAGATGATGTACATCGCCCGGCAGCAGGAGTACCAAAGGGTACCGTTGATTATATCACAATAACACATCCTGTTATAGTGCACAGTACACCTCTGAAATCATTTCAATCACAGTATCATTTAATGTCTCTTTCTTTTATTCTTGTATGATGGTTTCTGTCATTCAGGAGAAGGAGGAGGTGTTTCGTGAGATCAGCGAAGAAACCAACAGCAAAGTGTTGTGGTGGGCCGTAGTGCAGACCTCCATTCTGCTCTCGGTTGGTTTCTGGCAAATGAAACGACTCAAAGATTTCTTCATCGCCAAGAAACTGGTCTAATGATGAGCTCTGGCCTGTCATAGCTATGTGTGCATCATTGTTGAGGCTTTTGTTTGTTTGACCTGTACCAGTGCATTCTCTGTATCCTGCAATGAAAATGCTTTAGTTCTAGAAAACAGTTAGAAATTAATAGAACTGTTTTTGACCAACAGCTGGACAGCCAGTTGTTCAAAAAGCTTCATGGTAATCAGAATAATACAGATCTGGACACCCCTTGTTTTTCTACCGAGGACCATGTTATGTGTCTTACTTTTGTGCCAGGTTGTCAAAGCAACATGGGAGATATTTATAACACATGCTTCAAATACTAAAAATTCTTCTTTATCTGTTTAAAGATTAAACAATTCAAGAGCTAAATAAAAATAAATGTATATACACTAGTAATCCACCTCTATCCAGCCTTGTGATTAAATTAGAATGATCTTAATGTATTCAGATCACAGGTATCCCTACTCTGCTTTAAACATTTAGTTTCCTTTGAACAGTCCATTTTCAAGATTTGATCCAGTGTGGTCGGAATAATTCTCAACAACTGAGTCCAAGTAAATTAAAAATAGGTTATAGGGTTTGAAACAAAGTATGGCTACAATTAAAAAGTTTGAAAAGAAAGTGTAAACTTTAAAGACTTATAAACATTGCATTTAAAGATGTAAACAGTATTGCCAAAATTTTGATTTTGCAAGTTCGTTGTTCTTCTCTGTTGATATTTCAGCAGATATTGTAAAAGGCTTGACTGTAATCACTGTAATCTTCACTATGTTCAGTGACATATTAACCTGTAAATTTAGTTTTAAATATAGCGCACCACAAATATATAAAATACACATTCAAGACTGAAAATGTTACAACACAGCTAACCCACTGGAATGGAAAATAAAAAATATTTTAAGTAGAATTGTGTTGTTATTTTTTCCCAGATTAATGAGTATCATTTCATTCACATCTTACCTGGTGTTTAAGTATTTTATGTGGAAAAGCAGGTTGTAGTTCGTCTTCGAGACACCATGCTGAACAGCTAGCTTACATTTAGGAAATCACATTGTATGGTAACTGTAATGCACGTGGAAAATGAGGCTCAAAAACTGAGGCCAATGCGGAAGTGCAAAAAGGTGCAATAAACCCGATGGCCACTGGAGGCTGGCTCCAAAAAAAACACTTGCTCCGATTTACTTCAATTCAAAAATGGGCATTTTCAACTATGAAATTCTCAGTCAATATATTTTTTTCACAAGTCATTCTGTGAAAAATCAAATCATTAGCGATTATCGGTATAATATAAAGTTATTAATCTTCTCAGTAATCTGGTGGTCCACCTGAAAAACAATTATAATATTTAATATATAATAGACTTCAAAAAGATATAGAGGCATGGTTAAGTCGATCGACAAGCCTGGTCTCCAATGAGAGCAGCGCTGAAGTCGAGTCTCATACACATTGGACAGTGACTCTAAACAACCAACATGGCGACGTTCACATACCGATCCTTTGGCTTGAGTCCACAAACCGACGGGTGACGTCAGACGACCGTCGTCCATTTCTGTTTGGAAATTAGCCATTAGCAAGTGAAAGAAATCTGACGTCGGAATTTAGTAATAGATATAATTTGTATCAGGGAATATATACATATATACTTAGCTGAATAACAGTCTCTTCAACATCTTTGATTATTCTTAACTACCAGTCAAAAGGTAAAGGTAAATTCATGATTCTTGTTTGGGGCATTAGTTCAGAGAGCTGTTTACATCGGTAATAACGCTACATAGAAGTAAGCTATCGGTTAGCTTCACCACCAGCCAGTTACCATCATGTTATATCTGTCAGTCTAAGTTACCACTTTCATAGAAATTACCCTAAACATAAAAATCATATAGCAAACGTTCTAAAACACCAAATTTTAGGTAACAGCTGTAATAGCACCGGTTACAGTATTTATTATGCTAACTCAAGAAATGTAGCAACAGTGAGTTTTCAAGGTTAGCTTAATCCTGATGTGTATCTACTTGCAGGTTTTCCAAATGTCTTTCTGGGTCTGCTGCAATTCCTGCTTTCTTTCCCCCAGTGCTGACCGCAGACTGGCTGTCACGTCCTGCGGTCATGTCATCTGTAGTGTCTGTTATAAGAAAGGTAGAAGATGATGCAAAGTCAAAACATTCACAGTTAGACTATGTTTGGATCTACTTAAACCAACCTAAATGAACACTGCATTTGTACCATACGTGCTGCCCAGGCAGGTGAAAATGATCAGACAGGGACATCTGTTGGGCTCAATGTGATACTGCAGAGCTGTTTGTTCAGTTTTACTCCGGGTGCTCAAACGCTTGTATTTTATTTATTTATTTTTTTTTACAGACATAAACCCTCTCAGAAGACACAAAGGAACCTCATATTTGGGAATTTTTTTCTCTAGGAAGTAAAATTGTATGGTTTCTGTGTTGGGTAGAGTCATTATTGATGAGAGACTAAAATCCAGTCATGCTCTGTCACTGTGTGCTTCTTGTTAAATATCCTCAAATGAAATAAGAGTGAAATTACACCATTCACCACTGAATATGGGACTACTCCAAAGTACTCCAGGAGGTCTCTTGATCCCATTTTGGGAAATACTGATCATACTCAGAAGTCACAGGTCTGTTCCTGGTGGGTCTCATCTCAGTCAGTCTCTTTAATTAGCTCTGGCTCGCAGGGTTAGACGCAGACAGTTAACTGATTTTGGTTCTCAGGCAGGAGCACGTTGAGAGCTCCTTTGTTTCTAGTTCATGCATTGGATTTAGACTTAGCCTGTCTTTTATTAAGTATAAGCCTGAAATGATGATGCAGTTTATAATTGCAGTCTTTCTTTCAGGAATGCAAGGGAAGTGCTTAATATGTAATGCCACATGTCAGGTATCACCACTCTCTGACAAAGTAAGCACCTTTTTTCCCATTGACTGTCATCCCAACAGCTGCCTACTTGCAGTAACTTAATAAACAGTGTAATATAAGTTTATATAAATATAACTGCTGGCATTACAGTCGTGTGAAATGTTATTTCTTTCAGAGCAGCTCTAATGTGAAAGCCTTGTTCTCTGACATCAAAACTGTCGCAGTCAAGCACTTGGCAGAAATCACCAAGGTTTGGTCATTTCCTTGTTTCACATCTTCACATTAGGTATTATAAACAGTCAGCACATCTTAATAGCAGTGTTGTTCAGTATTTAAATCTGTTTCAAACATCTGTTTTGCAGGATGGTATATAGACTATGTATCGTAATGCAGACTTCACATACACAACACTTGCTTCCCTTTCCTCAGGTTATAACGTTCCAGGCAAGACATCAAAAAAGGCTGCTAACACACTACAAGGAGCGGGTAAGAGGAATTTATTTTGCTCCAAGTAATAGACTATATTTTTTGGGTTTTAAGTGTGTGTGGTTTTAGTGTCATTTCAAAATATATTTTGTAGAATAAAAACCTTTCTGTGTGTAACCCATAACCCAGCATCCGTACTGGAAGTATGATTTTATTAGTTTATGGCAACTTGTTGAGATATAAATGCATCATGAACAATTTGATCTATTACAGAATGAGAAGCTAGAGGAGGTATTAGTTAAGATGAAGCAAGAAATGCAACAGATGTCAAAGTAAGTTTAAACAAATCTATATAATGAAGTTTGTTGCAGTTTACTTAACTCTTGTTTCTGAACACTTAAGAAATCCTCTTATTTATTCATTTATTTAACCTATTTCAGGAAGCTGAATGAACAAAACACCTACATTACTAAGCTGGAAAGCTCTCTACAGCATCAGAGGTACAGCACCAGTGCAACAAATAAATAAACACTAAATGAAGATCTATGGAGGCAATTGACCTTGTCATACTTTGGTACCAACACCAGAAAAGAAACACTCACCAGAATTTAATTCCAATTTAGCATAGAGGGGCATTTACCACCAGCTGGCTGTTACACCTCTCTATTCACTAGGTGTCACTCCTGGCACGTCTACACCTGGACTGTTACAGCCAGGACTGAGATGGTTTAAAGAGGAAAGTTTTTAAATAGGCCAGAAAAGCTATTTTTATTGAAGACTTTGTAAAAATAATATAGTTCAAGTTAAAGTTCTCAGTTAAACAAAAAACAGTAATTTCAAGTATCTGATGAATAATTTCAGCCAGTTTATAGTTGGTAACTTTCCTGGAGCTTCATATCATCACCCGTCATTTATGAATCCAGAATGTATACATGTTCTGTCAAGTATAAATTCAAAGTAGTTTGACTGAAAGAAAAAACTTGACTCGATTTTTTTTCTGAAATATTTGTTTGGGCTCATCGTGAACAGAGAAGGATTCTGATTCACTGTCTTATTGTAGCGTGTCTGTGATGAACACTGTGTGTGTTTTTGGAACTGATTACTCTTTTTTAATATTCCTCTCTCAGTGGCAAAGCTTCATCTGTGTCCCTGATCAACCACACTTCTCATATTCCACGTGGACATAAGCCAGGTAAACAATCTCATTTTACATAGTCAGTATTGTATTGGTCAATGCATTGGTCTGTAGGCTGGACACCTGACCAGTACAACACATAAACTATCTGAAACATCCTGAGCTGCCATTCATATTCATTCAAGTGTAAATTCCTGATCACCACTCCATTCAAACACTAAAGAGTAATAATTGGTTGTTTCACAGAACTGAACTTGCAGGTCAATCTTTCGTCTCTGAACACATGTACTGCAAAACCTCTAATGTTACTTTGTCATTAGTAATATGGATTATATTTTGTTGTGTTGCTGTTTCTTGTTTGCCTTTAGTCCTACAGATTGCGTATAACGCTCCGATTTCCCTCTCACGACACTCCTCAGCTACCAATATGTGAGTACTGGTCTAATTTTCCACTTTTTCTCTTTGTATCGTGAACCCTCTCTTCCTGTGTTCATCGTTGATTTTCACTTCCTTCACCTCATCACGTGCTCTGTTTTTTTTTTTTTCTTCTTTGCCCTTCATTACCTCTAACTATACCTCAATGTGAAGGAGAAAATGCAGAAAGTATTTCACAGTGCAAACAGCTTATCTCCTGGGTTCAGCTCCTGATTTCTTATGTTAGCTTTAGCTGCTGTCTAGCTTTGCCCTGCCCTGTGGCCACACACACACACACACACACACACACACACACACACACACACCTGAATAAGCTAAACTTTGCTTAGGTTTAGTCAGGAATCCCTATTGGGTTTCTCAGACACCACTGACATAGGATTGAGCGGGTGCCTGAATTTAATGGTGCAAATGTTGTTTTATCCACTGAGACCACTGAGTGAAACCAGTGGAAATGATGAATGGTGCATATTTACCCTGCTTGCTGCGAAGTCAATTGAATTTTCATTATAAAAAGACATTGAATTGTCAGTGTATTCACTGATAAGTTCTACGCACAGTGACTGCTGAACATGGCTAATTTAGTGTCTTTAAATTTAATATTAATTTGTAAGTTTTATTTTGAAAATCCCCAAGCCTCTATTTTCTCAAGTTTGGCTGATTTATGACTTTTGAAAACAAACAAATTGCTCAGTTTTACTCTTTAATCTGTAGATCAACTGGTACAAATGCACTGCTTAAGCTCTGGAGTCTCTCACTCTATCATAACACCTTGTCACTTATCAACGAGTGCTCTATTAGGTTTGAACAGCTTTCTGCAGTGTGTCAGTAAACCACCTACGCATTACTAAAAAAAAAGATGTGTCAGAGTTTCATGAAGTGGATCTCTCACTAAATGTTCCTCTTACCCACACATTTGGCTTGTTGTTAAAAAAAAAAGTTCAGGCACCACTACAGTGTTAGGCCAACTAAACCAAACAGAAGTAATGAAGTGTGCCTTCCTGTCTGGCAGCCCTGAAAACATGGAGGTAGATGAAAGGATCCAGTTCAGGAAAGTAAGTCATTAAGTTATTTCACCTACAGTCTGTCTTTGTATTAAGGTCTTAAAGGAAAATGCCAGAATGATGTATAACCTTGACAGAAGTCATTTGTAACAAACAAACAGGATAATAAAACATGCTGATTCTTGCTGTTTCACTGTGTATCTCGGTCTTTTAGCCCAATTCTGGCTCCAGACTATCACTAATCAACCCTTCGCAAGATGGACGAGCAGGTATGTGCTTTGCTCTTTCTGTTAGAAAACTATTAGACAGAAGCAATGTCTATGTGAGATACTAGCTGTAATCTAAGAAATCTACTATTCGAGTTTGGTTGAGTAAACATTTCATGTGAGAAAATTATGGTACTTAGCCAGCAGTAGATTGATTGTGCTCTTTAAGATACTTTACAGCTGAATTAATTGATAGTTACTGCAAGATAACATGTGCAGTTTATCACAGAGCTAAGCGACTGCAGCAGAGGTGTGTTTACATGCCGCAGGTGTTTTTACCCTGTTTAGGTAAGTTTGTGTGAAGCGAAAATTGTAAGATACTAATTACTCTGGAAGATGACTCACCCATTTATCTTGTCTTCCTGGAGGGTTTTCCGAATGAAACTTGCCGTCAGCTCATGTGGGAGCAGAAGAGACACATAAGCTCATAATGACCCAGAAATATCTCGTGCATTTTTAAAATCATTGTGCACCATTTTTATCTGTATAACCTGTGTTAGGGATTAACTGTGGATTCATCTGGTGTTACGTTTAGGCACCGTCCCTCACAGATCGTCCAACCAGAACATGTCAGCCAACCACTCCGTACGCTCAGCCACTGTTGGGTAACAAAAATGATCTTACTTTTTTCCATAATGAAAATCGATCGTTCATTTGATATCTTCAGAGAGCAGAATGCAGTTGAATTCTTGGTAATTTTACATTATAATATTGTTCCCAAAACAAAATTTCATTTATGTGATAGCAACTAGAAAGAGATGGTTGACCCTCAATGATTTGTGTACCATGATGTGATTAGTACTATGCTCGATTTCCCCTGGTTGTTTGTCGTGCTTCTCTAAAAAATAAAAGCCATTCATGTTGCTCACTGGCAGTATGTAGTGACAGTTTTTCTCCTCTCAGTCATTTTCAAGGAGCGCCTTTGACTTCAGGTATGTCGTACAACCAGAGCTCTGGATGGACGTCTCCCATCTTCAGACCTCCATCTTCCTTCAGAAACTCCATGTCCTCCCTGGTCAGCCTTCCTCCTTAACAACAACAAAAACAACACACACATGAACTGTCTGGGAGGGAGTGCACCTGGCTACTGACATTTCTGTTGAGGTATTTATGTTTCTCACAAGCTAAGATGGGTCACCAGCCAGTTACTGTGTGATATGTTCAGCTTGACCCTGAGATGTGTTTATTTGTCATGCGTATTAATGTCTAAACCCAAATTTAGATTTGTTAAATTGCTGTTTTTCAGTCGACTAGTTGAATAAACTGACAACATAGCAACCGTGGTGCTTTTTCTTTTTATTTATTTACCCAAACATGATCTCTATGACTGTTTAAATATCTGGCTCAGGTTCACCTCTGTGCTGCAGATACTCTCCTGAATGCTGGTAGACTGTATTCTATATTGTTGACTAATATATAGTCAAAGGTCAGGTTGGTTTGGAGAATTGCTTTCAGTAATCCAACAGAGAAACCTACAGGCCTCAACCCACAAGGAATTACAAGCTTTTGGCTGAAGGCACAATCTGATGTGATGCTCGCTGTGCGGCACCAGCACCTGTTCAGTTCACAAAGATAAACTGGGATTATGTGGTTCACGGAGGTTCACTGGATTCTACAGGACTTAAAGGTTGACAGACAGATGTTGCAGTGACATCAGGAAAACCTTCTTGCAGCTCCCCTCAACAGTCCTGCCCTGCTGGACGTATCTTCAATAACATGACTGGTGATTTCACCCTCAAATCTGTTACAAAACAGCTACAAGTGAAGGCAAAGATTAGTGTATCCACATAGAAACATGATATCACCTTAAGTCATTGCGGCAAAGGGAAAAGCTCATGCGGTGAAGCGGGTGGTGAGGATGCCAGATGTGTTCAGACAGGTTGATTCTTTCTTTGTAGACCTGCGTTTTTACCTCTATTGTCCCTGGTTGTCAAGGTGCTGAATAGTGTCTATTCAAGAGGGCTCAGGTGTGACTCTGTGAGTGCATGTGTGTGTGTTTGGGGATTGCGCACGCTATATTCAGGCACTTACATGTGTATGTGTGAAGTCAGAGTATTGTACAGAGTCAGTAGGCCTGATCCTCCTCTGCGCTCCAGTGGGATTTGAAGTCGTTTCCTGTTTTTTAAAGTCCACTTAGAGAGAAATGGCTCCCCGGGGCAGACTAAGCTGTCATGGTGTCACACACTGACAGGGAGAAGACTAAATCAGAATAATCTCTCCCTTATGTACACACACGTGCACACACTCACACACACACACGCTAGGTGATCTGTTGTGTTGTACCTTTAACAATAAAAAAAATAAAGGACTAAGTTTTCATGTGTGTTAATTTAGAAAAATATCACATAATTCAAAATACAAAGATGTGTCTTTTTACACCTCACCTCTTCATCTTGTTCCCCCTCTTACTTTTCCTGTTGAACTCACACACACTCACACACACACACCTCTGCATGGCTTCGGGCTGTACAAATGAGCTCTGCCACTTCAGAGAGCTAAAGAAAACTATTCTGATGTCAGTGGTAATTATTCAGCAGCGTGTTCCCACAGCTTGTCTACCCCTCCCGCCTACTCCTCTCAACCCACCCCATCTCCATCTTTCTGTTTTTGTGTGTGTGCATGTGTGTGTATGTGTGTGTGAAAGAGAGAGAAGCTTCTCACTTAATCTGATCCAGATTTCACACTTTGTCACTCAGTATTTCAGTCTTGTACCTTTGGAGCTGTAAGTGTAATCCCCTCTAGGCAAGACACGACATGAACTAAATGATTTCACACTGGAGCTATTTGTCTTTCCAAGTTGCACAGAAAGTGTGTACAAGTATAATCTGTGATCCCATCACCTTGAATGTTAAACATTTAGTTATTTAAAAAAAGAAAAGAAAAAAAGACTAATTAAGGCATTCTTGTTTAAACTGCCCCTAAACAAAGATCAAGAGGGAGAATGTATTTCACAGTATGTAATGCATAGCATTTTTTTTTAATGAGTATTTTAAGGGGTTTTTTTGTGCAGCCTAAAGATTTATCACAAGTTAAACTATATCCATCTTAGACCAGTGTAGCCCCCAGCAGCCATTTGATAAATCAGCAATCATGAAATGATCTACAAGATAAGACAGAAGAATACAAAATATGTCCTGCCCTCAATGAAGAGGACAACATTGTCTTTGGTTTAACTGCTCATGGTTTAGATGTTCAAGATGGTGTCCTGTGATGATGCATATGCAAAGCTGTGTACATGGCTATGCTATAAGAGGTCACAAAACAAATGGTCAACTCTATGAATAACCCACAAAAAACTCCACAAAACAGGATTAATTTGTTATAAATGTATTATTATGTTCTACAAACAATACAATGTTTACTGTATTTCTTCTGATGTCATGTACAATAGTGAAAAAGAATGAATTGCCTTTCATTAATTTGATCATATTTAATAATGCTTTTGAAAGTTTAGAATAACTTTGATGTTCCTAATAAGTTTTTATTCAGCATTCAGAGTTTTTTATGGTGGCTGTGGATCAGATAGTAGACCACTAAGCAGTAGTTTGATTTTATCCTTTAGCTGTGATGTCATAAATATGAAAATGTCTATCACTGGTTTGTAGAAGGGAATATCCTTTCCTAAATATTGGACCTGACAATAAACTGATCGGCCTGTAGATGGCACTATAGTCCACCTCAGTCTTGCATATCATGACCGCTCCAGCCTGCATTCCTCCACTGAGTGTGAAGGTCTGTGGACCCCAGCTGCCACAGATATTGATCTGCAGGATGAAGACGGGACACTCACTGGTCTTTCAAACGTTTATTTCCAGTGGACAGACCATCGTCATCTCTTGGTTTATTTAACAATTAATGCAATGAAGACTTCCTTTTTGTCCGCAAAGTGGAGACAAGCCCCCACCATGTGACTGTGTAAACAGATTTATGTCCCCATGACTTGATTACACACACACACCTCTGTTCATGATTGCTGGTTTTGTAGAGGGTGAAAAGGATGAGACAGAGGGATTGTTGCATATACACACAAACACACACCCACCAGCAGTTTGGTTGCATTTTAGCGGAAGAAACCTGAATAGGGGCGGTTTATGATTCAAAAAGGAACAGGTGAGGATCGGTGACTGAGACCACTCATGTATTCTTCAATACACACACACAGAGGCATCCCACATGTGAAGGCAGGCAGGCTTTGAAAAGGGGCCTCCCTCAACTGTCCAGCGTATGCTTGAGTGATGTCAGCACGACTGTGGAAAGATTCCTTTCCTGTCATACACACAAACATTTGTGCAGGCACACACACACACTACTTCCTTAACACACATGCAGTCCCTTTTTCACCCAAATGCATGCACACCACCTCACCATCTTATTACTCTTTCAAACAAATACACATATTTGCTTGCATAACTCACTCTCACACACTACCTGTTAGTTTCTTCCCCTCTTTGACACACACACACACACACACAGGCACAAACTTGGCAGGATGTGTGGGGAGAAAAAGGGGCCGAAAGACAACACCAAGATTAGGAGGCTTTTGTCACGGCTCTGTGGCAGACTTTAAAGGCCTTGGCTCCCTTCCCCTCAGCCAGATTTCTTTCTTTTCTCACCCTGTCTGTCCACATCCCTCTCTTTTCACGGGGGGAAGGTAAACATTTGGTACAGAGGAGCGGAGAAAAGGGAGGAAGGGTGGACGGGCGGGATGGGTGGAAGAAGGATGGAAGCCGCCTGTTGCCCCCTTTTTGTGTTTTTGTTTTCCTAGTTTTAATGGTGGCTTTGTGGCTGTGTGGAGGATGATTAGAGAGGGAGAGGTATGCAAACACAACGGTGCTTCAATGCCAGCCAGGTGTCTGTGTTGTTCCTATCTGTGAGTGTGTGCATGTGTGCAATGCATGCATCTGTGCTTTTGTGTTTGTGCAAACTTCCACGAGTTAGCTGTGTGCACACGCTGCATATGCACTTCGCTAAACTGTGTCAGTCTCCAGGTGAGTGTGTGTGTGTGTGTGTGTGTGTGTAGGTATCTTTCAGGGTTTCTATGAACATGTTTTTTTCCCAGGTGTGTGTGAGAGCGCTCTTCATGGTCACTGACTCCATTCACCTGAGCACTCCTTTCACTTTGAAAAGGCAGTTGCTGGTAAAAAGCTCTTCAGACAGCTTCTCTTCATCACCAACCACAGCTGCTGTTGACTCAAACGCCCAGGAATCTCCTCCACGGGTTCACACCCTGTTAACCAGCCAACCGCACACCAGAGCTGTCCGCCAGCATGCACATGGTCCTTCAAGACCACAAGGTCCAAAGGTCCAAACATGTGTCCTGGCAGTGGATACATTTGCGGCCATCGGAGGAAGTGGGGCTGCAAAAGGGAAGAGAAAACCTTCAACCATAATTGTGATGTCTTACTCAGAAATAAATCCTGGTTGAAGAATGCTCATCGGTTTGAACAGCAAACAAAAACACATTGACATAATCAGACTTGGAAAACCTAAAGTTCTGGTCTTAGTTCTCTTTAGTGTCCACTGCTATTCTGTGGCCACATACGCATCGCATTATTTTTGGTTTTATGGAGAGAAACTATTTAAAAAGTTCATTCTCCTGTTGCCTACAGGCCTCAAACAGCCACTAAACATTTGCATTAAACTTTGACATTGCTCTCTGAAGCTGCTAATGCTGAATGGAGGTTCATGTCAAAACAAAACTGTGACCCAACAAAGGACTCATCTTACATCTCAGCATCTCAGGAATGTCTTCAGTGTATTCACACCCTTCAGTTCAGACAGTCACACAGTGGCTGATACTGGAGCTGCAAAACCATCCAAACTCAGCGGCTAAAAGTTTGATCCTCAGCAATGTTTACTGAAAAATATATTTCTATTGTTTCTTGTTAAATTTATTTCCAGGAGCCAGTTTTCACTTGTAACTTCCAGCATTCGTTTTACAATCGTGACACAGTTGAAATGGTAAAGTCCTGTATTTATTAGAATGATCTCATACATTTCTACTACACCAGGAATTAGTGAGCATGGACATGACATCACAAAAAATCTGGATAAATTACAAAACTACAGGGACCCAATGAAGAATTCCTACAATTAAACATGTTTAAAATGCCTTGTTTTATATATTTTATATAGCATGTGAGACATGAGTATAAAGAAGTTTAGGACTAAACTGTTTAGTGACCTCTGTGATGAAAACACACCTGTCTCAGAAGGCAACTGCATACACTTCAAATACTGGTAGCATAGAAATTCTGATTGAATTTATGATTATTTGTACTTAGTAACAACAACAACATAGGACAAAAGCCTTGTGCTGACATATAATTGTTCATTTTGCCTCTATACTTTCTTATTTATACAAATTCTTGTCAGTTCCCTACCAAACTTTATATAAATAAGTAGTATTTTTTTATATTCCTCCAAAGAACCAACTTTCCTGCAAAACAAAAACACCACTACAGGACAATTTGTAAAAGATGCAAGTAAGATTACTCCCTCCAAAATATTTCAATCTTGAGAAATGGAAGAAAATTTGCCATAATCAAAATCTGTTCATATTTTTATTAAACTTCTCTTTTCATGGTAAGAAACACTTGAGCCAATGATTTGTTCTTTAACTAATGAACCTTGTCAAATTATACAAATTAAAAAAAACAACAACAACACAGTCCCAGCCTAAATAATACTTCTACTGGTTATACTATGGAGTCACTAATGCTTATGTTTCTGATTTATTTATTTAGTCACCTAAACCTTCAGTGTATGTTTTACCAGGATGACCTCTGTTCTTTAGTGTAACATTATCCTCCACTTAATAAGTTCTGTTTATTGTTACTTGGACTGTATATTGACTTCTTTGCTTGACCTCTCAACTAAAAGCTTTTAATCACAATAGGATGTATGTGTCAAGTTAAACAAGGTATACATGAAAATACAAATCAAATGAAAAAAACAACCTGTTGATCTAAGGTTTATGTTGCTGTATTTATTAAAGTAACAAACTGATGCAGAGACAGATGGGACAGCTGGGACAGATGGGACAGACAGCATCAGGCCTCAGTGAGGGTTTCTCTGTCCTTCCTGTGCTGCACATTTCTTTCCCCTCTGGTTTGACACCAACACTCTCTTCACTGATCTCGTCTCCATGTTCTCATCTCCGCTCATCAGGGCCCAGCAGCAGTGAGCTCAGCACATCTGTCAGCAGCTGGGTCTGTGTCATCCTCCTCCTCCCTGTTTCTCTTTATCTTTTCCTCCTTTGTCTGTCCTCCCCATCTTCCTCTCCTCAACTCCTCAAGTCAATCAAATTCAGAGGAGACAATCAAGAAGATAAAAAACACAGGAAGAGACTAATCTCTCAGATAAGGAAAAAATGAGAGTTGAATGTCAGCGATGAAAGCAACCAAGACATATTTATCACCCCATGCATCCTCAATGGTATTATGTTTTTACTGCATAGAGTTGCACACTGCATTTCACTTTTTGAATCCTTGGGTATAAGGTCATATAGTCATGAGTAACTGATCAACAAACTGCTGTGAGGGGTTTTCCTTCTCTGTATATTTTCATTGTTCTTCTCAACTTCTTTTCTGTTCAGTATATAAAATCCCCTCAAACTCGTGTTCGATCTTGTTCCAAAAAGTTATGAATGAGTAAATGCATATTACTGGTCCTGCTCGATACAGGACATAAGGGAAAACTATATTTCTGGGCCAGTCTGTCCATTTAAAATGTGATGTCTGATCCAATTTCAATATAATTTGGGAAAATATTTAAAGTAGAGGACATGGATAGATATAGGATTTTTTCTTTGCTGTCCTTTCCTGTGAAACTACTTTTTGTAAGTATTTTCAAACCTATTTCATTTTATTTTTATATATTGTCTGTAGTTTGTAGAGCTGTAATTAACAGGCACTCATTCATCTTTATTACTTCAACAAATAATCAATTTGCTGATGTGAAAGAGGCAGTCCTTTGTGACCAGTCCACAGAAACTATCACCTGATTCTGCAGGTCTCAGCTCTGCGGAGCCCTTTATCAAGCTTCAGCTTACTGTTTATCTTTTGCAGCCCACTACTTTACTGTTTTAGTCATGTCTCCAGTTTTATCAATCACTATTCTCATTGCAACAAGCATCTGTTTGTAGTGGGAAGCTCTGATAATCTCGCTGTAAGATACCTGCCTCATATTTGTGGACGCATCACCATGGTGGTTGTTTGGGGCCACAAGTGACCATATTTAGATATAAAGGGAGGAGTGAGGAGGGTCTGACCATTGAAACTGAGGACACTGTCCAATGTGCAGAGACTTGAGTTCAGTGCTTGTCTCATTGGAGACCAGACCTGTAGATCTAACTAACCATGTCCCTCTTTTTGAAGATAAATATCAACTTCATTGTGATTTTTTTTTCAGGGGCCACCAGATCACTGATATAAACAGTTGACTTTAGCTAATGACATCAGGATGACTGAATTGACTGAGTATTTAATGATTGGAAATAAAACCTTTTGAATTGAAGTCGATCAATAAAGTTTTTGGGAGGGAGCATCTAGTAGCTGTCAGGAGTATTTTACCTTTTTGCACTTCTGCATTGCCCTCCTGTTTGAGACCCAGTTACTTCATCCATTGCTATACAGTCTATCGCTTGTTCTACTGCCCCCAAGTGGTCAAAACCCAATAATTAGATCATCATCATTATCACTGTTGGAGTGTGTGAGATGGATAATCTGCACTTGTTGCCAATGCTCAACAAACTAGTTAAAGAGCCACCGACCAAACAGTGTCAACAACCTAAAGAACACACAGACGACCATTTTGAGTTATTTATCCGTCTTACTGTGTTCTGCCCTGCTGCCACCTCCACCCTGTGCAGTGCCCCATCCTTTCAACAGTGTTTTCATTCATCATCTTCCTCTTCTAAATGAGTCAGAGAGGAAAGAGACACTGCGCCTTCACACCCTCCATCTGCACGCAACGCTTGTCCATCTGTCATCTCCCCAGACAGACACGATGACAGACAAAACGCCGGCTGCAGCACTTACAACTGAAGGCCTCAACTATTTAGAGAAGGACGTTCACTTAAAGACAGTCCCATGGTGCAGTGAATGGACAGAAGCAGTGTCCCTGTCTGCATCTCTGGGAATATGAGAACAGATGCAGCCACACAGAAATGATCCAAATCGAATCATTGAGGAGAAAACGTCACTCAGATTTTAGTTTTTTTAATGGCACCAATAATGTGATTACAATGGGAGGAAACAATTTTTAACCTAAAGGACGATAGACTGTACAAGATTGTCGATACGAAGGTTATCGATAAAATTTTGTATATTTTGTCAGCACGTATAAATACAGTATCTTACAATGACATGAACATGGTATTTTTGCTACATAGCTTACATTATGACTACAACACAAAATCCATTCATGCAATATAATGCCCAATTATATGAAAAAATAAACATGTCAAAGAGAAAATAAATTAGAAAGACACTTTCTTTTAAACCTTGAGACAATTTTTTTTAGCATTTTACAATATTTTGTGGGCTGATGTGTTGCTAGAGCTTGTGTGTGGTCCAAAGCACTCTCAATAAATCATCTAATGTTTTCTATCATTTCAACACTAATGTCATTCAATGTACATACTAGTGGTAAGTGCACATATACACAGTCTGTCTATTGGCAGTCCATTAGCTTTGACACATAAAACTTAATGGAGAGTTTCACTGGAAAAACAGCGAAACCAGAAGAAAAACTTTACAATGAAAAACTGCTATTTGTTCAGAGTGATTTTGTCAGGAGGTGTTTCAAAAGAAAAGGTTTGGAGGATGTGGAAAACACCTCAAAAGGTAGAGAAATGCAATATTTCAAATGCTATTTTTGTATATATTATTTTTGCAATGTTGTTACTTGAGAGGCATTTAATGAATCATTTTGACAGCGGATAATTAATGATGTAATTTAGTGGGTTTATACAGAAGCTGAGAGGGAAAATCTGGTGGAAAGATGAACAAAGAAAGTGTTTGAAATCTATGCACACTGTTAATTAAATATCTTTTTTGGTGATATCCAGGATCCACAGACAAACAAAATGTTTATCAAGCGACTTAAAAAAGATGGTGGCTGGAGGCTTGACCATTAGTTGATTCATTAATTTGCCACCCCGGTCTGCAAGCCTACGTTGTGCATGCAGATAACATCCCAGGGAGTAATATGAAAATAAAAACAGGAGTATAGGAATTCTCTATAAAAATATACTGTATGTGTACATTGTCCTTCTTGAGTTTAAAGATTTATGTGCAAAAATAAATGGTGAAGAACAAGCACTGAAGTCACCAGATGATTTCAATATATCACTTCCTGTCACATGGTTATTTAAACACACTCTTGTAAAGTTCTCACTCCTGTAGTTTGTAAGCCCTAAGGAAAAACCGTGGGCTCAATGCAAAAACGTCAGGTCCGTGACAAGCGCACAGTTTCATTCATATTTCACGTAAACACATTTATACACTTTGAATTTTTTCTATGTTTAAACATCTGTGGACAGAGTCAGCCCTCTGAACCAGCCATGCAAACGGCTGAGCGTACAGCAGCGAGCGCTATAATGTGAAACAGCTGTAACCTAAATCTTATCTTAGCATATCATTTTACACAGTTTTCATATAGTGGTCAGATTCATGAGCACACACAGAAACAACAACATGGACACCTGAGAAAAAGCAAAAGAGCTGAAACTAGCTGTGTGCTGAGGTTTTCTTTGAGGTTCTGTTTAGTCAATTATTCTATTGCAGGGTTTTGTGTGACTGACCAGAAGAAGAGAGCTTTAACGTGGTGATATACAAAAGTAAAAGAACAGAGTCATTCAAATATATAAACAAAAGAAGAAGAAGAGTGGTAACCAGTATGCATTCAAACAGAAAAACCAGAAAGCTTCTGTCTTGTGTAAAAAGTAAACTCCACTACTGCTGATTTACCAAAGGATTTTGTGACATTGATGCTTTAGTAGATAAGAAATTCTCTTTTTTATGGGTGTGAATTTTAAGTTTTCAAAGGACGTCCTTCTGGGATCATTTATGTTGTTTTCTAGCAGCTGGTGTCAATCCGCACTGGTTAGATCAGATTAGACCTCAGTCCAGGAGGAGCCACGTTAGAAAAGTTTACCCAACTGTCTGTATCAGCACTAATGACGACTGTTGCAGCTTTCTGACAGAAAAATGTGCAACAACACATTTACCAATGAGAACATGTGTGGTGGTAATGGTGGTGGTGCACCATGGGTAAAACTGTGGTAAAAACAGTGGAAAATGTGCAAAAAGTTAAAACAGAGACAATTTAAGGCCTATTTATTAATTTAATAATGGTAAGAAGAGTCTGTGTGCTAGTCAGTGGGTGCTGTGATGTTTCTGCAAAATATATGGCTCTAAACCTCAGAGATCAAAATCCTGATATTTGATTTGTTATGAGAATTTACAGCTTTTATTTTGTTGATCATAGTAAGAGGTTTCTGCAGGTGAAAAGGCACCTCTGTATCCGAAAACCTTTTATCTTTAGATAAAAACAAGATGAGTCTCTTTGCTTTGGAACAAACCACATGTGGCGAATAGACTCCATGCAAAGCATCTTCTTATATAAGTATATATAAGTGTTCAAGAAAAAGAGTTGAGGAGTGTCTTCCTGAAGCTACAGAATTCCAGATGAACAGTCTCTTTTAAGCCCTCTAAGAATCTGTGACATATCTGAAGATCCAACAATGATCCACAAAATCTGGAAACAATTGCTAGAAGGCACCATTTGACATCGAGGCACTGTTGATGATCCCTTTGTGCTGTTGGCTAAAGAGTGATATCCTTCATCCCTCTCCCTCCTCTGAAGTCAGCGAGCATCAAACAAACGCGAAAGGGGGATGATGCAAACCAAGAAATGCCACCATTTTGCAGGAAGTAAAGGAGCTTTCAGTAGGTTTAGTTACCAAAACAGGAATAGATCTCATGTTTTCTTCTCCAGTTTGTTTTCTGCAACAAAATCCTACCTTCGACTAAAGTTAATCTACCAAAGAAAGTCCAAGCTGTAACTCAGTTTAACGTCTTTTTCGCGCAGGCGGCAGCTGGACATTCAGCAGAGCGGCTGTCAGCCCGGCAGAAACAAACACCAGCAGCCCTTCTCCTCGCTGAGGTTGTGGACACAGCAGAAGTTCCTTTGTGTTTTTTCATGGCTCAGTTTGGCTGACGCCTGAGATACACTCTGAAATTAAGCTATTACATTACACATGTGCTATACTGCTCTTTATAGATTACCCAGGATGAAGTAGCATGTTAAATGTCATATAATCATTTATATATACATAAGTAGCTATATTCGAAGCCTTGTAGTATAAGCGAGGTGTATTTCTAGTGTTACTGAGGAAGTTGTGGTTGTGTAAAATGAATGAAGACAGAAATATTGTTTTAAGTTACCTTGAGACTGCACAGCTCACTGTGGCTTCAAATAAGGCAGCCAAGCAAAGACAGGGTTGTTGTATCATGAAAACCTTGAATAAAATATATCTAGGGATTTTTTTACTTAATTGGATTGGCTGAAAATAAAGACCTTCTTTCTTTACATTCTTCATTGTTCATGTCTTGAGTAAGTCCATTTTCAAACAACATGTGGCTGCAGCAGAGTCGTGTGATCCTGCCTTTCTGTGTATGAATCCACATGGTCTCTTGCTCTCCTTGCTCTTTGCTGTGTGTGTCAGCAGCTGGTGTGGACTGTTATGACTGAGTCTGCAGGCACAGGAACACGTCCATGTAAGAGCTGAATGTGAAACAGCACTGCTAACACTGGTAGTGAATGTGCTGATGTTGGTGAACGTTTCCATCCACGTGCGAATGCGTGTGCGTGTGAATGTCCGTGTAGATCTTCGGGTAGACCTTGGGAGCCAATCCGGTGCCTCCCTGAGCCAGAAGCAGCTGCTGATGGGCAACGTAGTCCTCATATGAAAGACAATCTTTGTCCCCGTTGGCCGATTGAGGAGCGACCGTCGGGCAGGCTCGGTCGCGATTGGCTGCTGGCA
>OOFC01009839.1:61988-76384 GCA_900323345.1 Pseudochromis fuscus
CAGTTGAACATTAAATCTTCCAGCGTCACAACAGCTTTTGCAGCCCTCCAATACAACCTAATACATCAAAAAAAACACCCACAGCTCATCATCACACACTCTCTGCTCTGGACAGTAAAATCTGGACCTTTCTTAGACTTACTCTGCAGCTGGTTCACCTTCTAAACTGAAAAACTGTCTGGACATTCCTCGCTTGCTTGAATGATGTTTCTTGACAACACTGGTGGTGATCAATAAATGCCACCCAAAGAATGCTTTTAAAATCTATTTTAAACTTCTATTCTTAGTGCGGCTCATAAGCCAGACCACTGGTGAATGTGGCTACTTGGGCTCTGCTCTGCAACCAACCACATTTGCTAAAAGACATGAAAGTAATTAACATAAGATTTGCTCTCATGGTTTTAAAACTACCATTTATTACTACAAGTTACCTTTCAACATAGAGTATAAATAGTGTATTTAACTTCATGTCTTTATCTTTCCGTACAAAGTCTACACTCCTTTCCTGCTTCCTGGCAGCAGACTCCTCACCAACAAATCATTTAAATGGTTGAAAAGTTAATTATGGTCTTCTTGATCATATGATCTTAGACGTTCAACATAATCACTGTATTGTGAGTCAGAATGGAAACAAAACCCATTTCAAACCCTGCTATTTAGCCGCACAGGCCTCTCAGTAAAACAATAATATACATACTGTGTACAGCATAATGTATATTATTGTTTGGGTGAGAGGCATTTCTCTGGGTATATTACATGCTCAACAACTCAAAGACCACAATTCCACAAACTCACTGCTTTCTGATGTGTCACGACATGAAATGACCACATGAAGACAAGATTTCACATAAACGAAACATTTTAGCACGAGTTTAGGATGCTACATCAAATATTTACAGTGAACACTTTTTTCAACAATTTTTCTCTCTTGTTTATGATTGTATATAAAATATCCTTTGGTTTTCATTCTGATAATTGTGCAAAACAAGCTTCAGGAATGAATGCAGCACATGTTTGGATCCCTTCTTTATTTAAATGTTATTCATTCAGAGGGAAAACTGCTTAACAAGAGTAGTTTTTTTTTTTTTTTACTGATCTGCACTGCCAGTGTGAAAGGGACTAGGAAGCCTTCTGATGATCATCTTTTCAGTCCAAATACACTATTTTCTTTTAAAATATATGTTCTTAATCAACATGTGTAAAAATAAGCTTGTGAGTGGTGGTCTTATGATTGGTTATTGATTAGCTCTCTTTAGCAGAACTTTTCAAATCGCTGCACATTGTTTTTTCATGTAGGATGTTGGTGCGCAGTGAAAGTCCAGGTCAGACCATCTGGCAGTAGGCTTCAGCTAAATTCCTATCAATGCTGAATAATGTACCAACATCCCCTTATATGAGTTTTATACCCTCTACCTGATCTATATCTTTGAGGTTGAGGCCCCACTTTCTTGCTGTAGAATACAAGAAAACTCACGTATGACTTCCACTTTGTAGGTGGCGTTGATCTCTCCAGCTCTGTTGAAGACGTGGCAGGTGTACTTCCCGCTGTGCTCCGGCGTCAGGTTCTTCAGACTCAGAGTCCACTTCTTCTTCTTCCCCTCGCCTCCTGCTCCCGCTCCACCTTCTTCATCTGCCAGCGGCTTACTGTCCTTCAGCCAGACGATGTCGGGCCGAGGGTTACCGCTGGCCGTGCACTTCAGACGCACAGAGCTGCCCGCCGGACGTGCGATGACGCGTTTCCTCATCTTTGCTGGCTGAGTGAAACGTGGACGAACTGTAGGTGTAAAAAAGAGGAAGAAGTACTGAAACGGTAACTGGAGAGGGATAAACTGCATTGCTATTGGCTGTTTTCTAAATATGTGAGCTTGATTTAACTTGAGTTTAATTCTTCTGGAAGAAAATCCAGATCACACAGAAATTCCCTTTGGTTCTCCCAGTCAGCTGCAGGCCAAAAAAAAAGAAAGGAACCAGAAAAGTTTATGGCGTGGATTTAAATTTACAAGCAGCTATCTGTTCTTCAGAGCAGTGAAAGGAGAACAGATTGGAGAAAACTGGTGGAGTTTATTGAAGGTTTCTATGTGGCACTTTTATTAGACATAAAAAGCCATCAAAGTCATGTTATTTGAAAAGTCTGTGACACAGAAAGAAGGTTCAGAAATGTTTCAAGCTTACAGGTTTAAACTTACAGGTCTTTTTACCTTTTCAGAAAAGTAGCCACTTTAGCAATTAGGATATAAAAATAATATCAGGATTTTCAAAGAGATTTTTAATATGTACCTACTTTCTATCTCTATTCTTCTACCTCTTTGCAACTGTTTAGTAGATTATGATGCTATTAAATACCAGCACTGGCTTTGGAAAATTCAAGGTGTCAACATGGAGCACATTATACTCTAAAGGTTATTCAAGACTGTTAGAAATGTGTGCTCTTGTTTCCTTCCTGTTTCGGATGTTTTGTTGGTTGAACCCTTGTTTATCCATACAGATATCTACAGCAACTAAAGTGATTACAAATTAATTTTACACCACACAAAGAGCCTGAACTAGTGCACAACAATCCATTATGCAGCATGAATTTATTTATTTATTTTTTTAAGTTAATAATAATCTGCATCTACACTCAAGCACATTCATGCTTGGCACAAAAAGGCTTCTGTTCGTCCAACACGTGTTTCTATCAAATATGTAAACAAGAGAAATGGAATTAGCAACAAATTGAATAATCTTACAGAGAGATTTGAGGAATTTAAGCACTGTAATGCAGTCTGAATGAGATTTTTTGCAGTGTGATTGTCGGACAGGCTGAGGTCATTGCTGCAGGCATCGCCAGAAATTCCATGTAATGTTGTAATAACATATGGCAATGTGCCTCTTGGTATATACAATCTAATTTGCAGTAATAAACCCTAATTGTTTTGTTTGAGAAGAAAAAAAATGTTGAATCACTTCCTCCCTGACACAAAAAACACAGCACACAGGACACAGCAGATTCCCTGTTTTCCAATGATCCGGTGACTCCCACTCCATGTTTGTACTCCTCTGCTGCTGATGTATTTGACCCTAAATCAGGCATTTATGGGAACAAATTGTAAACATTTGAAAGCCACTAGCCTGTGTAACAATATTTTAAAATCTTGGTCATGCACACCCAGGTCACAAAATAGCCAGACAGTGAGTTAGCATCACTCTAAACATTCATTCACTCATGCAAATACTTTGTTACAGCGCATAAAATGGTCCGTTAACCCCACACACCTATGCAAATACCCCCATCACTCCACCAGTGGCATACCTGAACTCCATCTAGCCATTCAGTGCGTCCTTATACATAAATAAACTGGCTGGAAACTAACTCAATCTAGTCTAAACCCATGACTCTATTTATATGCATATAGCCTCTTAAAAAAAAACACACAACAATCAGTAAAAACAGATCAAAGAAAAAAAAACCCTCTTCAGAAGGAGGAGAGGAAATCATTCACAGGAGCGCTTGATTTTATGGCCCTCATGTTGGAGCCACAGCAGATAGCCATCACCCAGGGCGATAAATCACCCTGAAACTACTGCAGTTGCATCTCTTTCTACGGACACAGTTATTATTCTAGCTCGGGGTAAACAAACAAGGGAAAGAGTTATGTGACGGGTTTGCTCTTGAATTGGGAGATTTCACTTCAGCTGCATTACTCAGTGGAGTATGGCTCTCTGCTGAGAGGCCTGAAGCTGGGCGGGATGACAAAACAAACATGCCAGAAAGGCTTTTAAGTCTCGCTTTTGTGCCCCTTGAGTCCGAGGAAAGCTACTGGACTACAGCTCAATAGTGACTAGACCAAGTCAATAGATCTAAAGGAAAGTGAGGATAGTAGAGTGGATGAGCAAAAGATTCATAATTTAATGTCCGGCTTTGATGATCGCGTAAATTGAGCTGTTGCTCTGGCTCAGACTGAAATTAATTGTGAAGAGAAGCGAAGAAGCCAAAGCAAAGTGCAGCTGAACTGAACTGAGTGAAGATGTGACTGGAAAATGAACAAATACAACAAGGTGTAATTGAAATGAACTGATTTATACCACCTCGGCTCAAGCAAATCAAACAGTATTTAATAGGAAAACAGATGGAAAAAGTGAAGTTCATATTAAGGTTAGCACATACAGATGACAGATGAATAAAACCTGAAGTGATGGCAGAAAAATTGAGAACAAAGAGACTGTGTTAAAACAATAAAAAGCAAAAGGTAAAAGAGAGGGCACACGAAGAAGCAGGGAGAAAGAAAAACACAGAGAGAGGAGACGCAAGGGCAAACTGAAAAAAGTGGTGATAGAGAGAGGGAAGAGGGGAGAAGGTGAGAGCCAGAGTGAGCGAAAGGTCAGGCTTGTTCTGGGTCTCGGGGGCCACTTCAACGCCACACTTCACAGTGTAAAAATACTGCTGAGCCTCCGATGGACTGCCTTTGATCAGACAGTGTGCCAGAGACAGACAGAAACCAAAAGACAGAGAGAGAGGGAGATCGTGTGAGAGAGAGAGAGATAGGGCCTTGTGAAATCCAGCATGAATTTAAACATGAAGATAGTGAAGATTTTTACTAACTGTGGTCATTTTCTTTCATTTTTACTTGAACAGTTAAAATAAAAACACTTATGTTGGTGTCTAGATCCACATCAAGGATTTGGACTTTGGTTAGAGTTTAATACACAGAGAGTTAGATGGTAAGACTGATACTGGGTCCATGTGCATTAAGCACGTAGCCAGGAGTTGACCTATCTTAAAAATAAAGACAGGAAACAGTGAGACTGTCCAACATCTCTAAAGCTTAACAGTTTCTTCTGTTGTGACTACCAGGAAACCAGGTGAGCTGCTGCCAAGTCACCTCACTGGGTTTGAGGCTGAATGCAAAGCATAAGTACCTTAATGAACAGCCACTTGATGCTGCTTTATAAAATCTCTCAGAAAGAGTCAACTTCCCCCTCAAAATAAAAAGTTGGTACTTTTTCACTTTTATTTTAAACAAATCACCTTGATCTCAATCACTAAAGTAGGGTTCTGGTTGTTATTTGGGAAATCATAGCTCTGTGACTTGTGCCGTGTGGGCACTGATTCATGGCTGTGACTAACAGCTGGCACGCCTGCCGTCCTCGCCGGCTCCTGAGCTCGCCCTGCGCTGGACTTTTGGAGGTTTTGTTTAAATAATGATCAACAGTCTTTGCCAGTGCGTTTGTGGTTCAGGGGTTACACTAACAAGGCAGTCATGTGATGCTGTAACACACAATTTCCAGCAGTTTAAGGTCGATACTGGACTGGTCGGTGTTTCCAGTAAGCTAGTGATCCACTCCAGTCTGAGTGAACTGGGTGTGTTTCCAGAGTGGGAAGTTTGCAACATAAATTTTCTAATTCAATACTTTTAACTTCAAACCTGGAGCATGAGATGTTTGTATGTAAATGAACATCGATTACAGACAAATGTAAGTTAATACTGCAGGTTTAAATAAACACACACACACAAACAACTACTAGACATTAACATTGCTCTCACATTGTTCCCTCTGCCAAGGACTGTTCATATAAAAACATATAACCATGTCACAATGTGTTTTTTGACAGACAGGATACCCCAGTAAGAATTTGTTACATTTTAACAAGTTAAAAGGAAGGGATACAAAACAAAATCTCTATCTGGTATGTTGGGTGAATCTTTAAACAAGATTGTGTTGCTATTTCACCAGAAGAGGGCACCACTGATCGATCTGGAGCATCACTACAGCTGGATTGTACCTTGGCAGAGGTTTGTGCTCGCGGGGATGCTTTCTAACAAACTGCTCGACTTCAAACTGACTTCAGTGCAAACCAGTGACAGTACACTGGTAAACTGCATGATACACCTACATCCCTCTTAATATGCAGTTTACAGACGCTGCACAGAAACAGCATGTAACTACCCATAAAAACATAAATCGTGCATTTGTTTTTTATGTAGTCAGGTTGATGTACAATTTCAACAAACACAACACAAGCTGTGAGTTGAGTGAGATTCAGAGGTACTGGGAAACCTCTAGTCTTTATGCTCAGCTTATCCTGGCTCTGTCTCCATACCTCACTAACAGATGTGGGAGTGGTGTCAATCTCATCATTTCACTGCAGGAAACTAATGAGCTTATGATGAAAGACAGTGGAGGAGTTGTCCACAACTGTAGCAGAGAGGATTTATCAGTCAGGTTTGATGACATGTACAGGAAGGTCCACGTAAGGACAAAGGGGCAACAATGTGTGTGAATATTGTTGTGTGTATTTGTGTAAGTACATAACCGACAGCAGTCATTTGAGAGTAAACAAATAAATGTGGAGAAAAAAATTATGAAAAAAAATGAAGAAGCAGAAGGAGAAAAACTGCTAAAAGGATAACGATGATCAAAAAAAGATAGGTTAAGCTACGTGACAAGAGGGTCCAGGGAGACACGGGAGGGGGGAAAGGAAGGAATGCATCCCACCAAATCACACCTCACACAAATAGACCGCTCTCCACTCTGTCAGAGCCAATTACTTACACAAACAGCCACCCTGGTGTGTGTCTGTGTGTGTCTGTGTGTGGGCAGAGACTCTCACCTTCTCCCCTCTGACAGCTTGCACAGTGTTTATTGTACAATGTGCCACTGTATGTTTTAAAATGTTACATAATCGCAGCTATCTCAAGTGTCACTTCTCGCCGTCTTTCCCATTTATGTTTATTTTAATGTAGTGATGAGATTAGAGGAGTTATGAGTACTTACCCAGCTTCCCAGCAAGCTCTGGGGCGTGCTCGGAGTCACCGTGGGTCGTCCCTGCTCCATTTCTCAAACTGGAGTCATCTGCTCAAAAGAGGAGAAAGACAGGAAGTGTCACTGGTGAACTGACAACAAACAAGAATAAGTATTTATAATAGCATTAATCATCATCATTAATCCTGTGCACAAAGTTAGGGGAGTCCTGTATGCTATAAACTAGAAAAAAATGAAGTGTGATGAGTGAGGAGCCAGGAGGAATTTATCTGTTTCCTATCAACATCTGATGCTTGTTTTACATGATGCAGCTGCTTCAGCGTAAGGCCAGGATGTATGATTGTTTGTTCAACATAAAAATCAAGAATCAGTCATTCCCTGTTTGTTTTTTTACAAAGTGGAAGCAGGTCCAGACAGGTTAGGGGGAGGAAAGGGAGAAACATCCCTGTTGTAACTTTAAAAAAGTATTTAGTCTGTAAGCATACAGGTTTTTGGTAAAAAATAAAATATTTATTTAAGATAATTTTATTAGTTCCACAACAGGGAAATCTGCAGCAAAGAGGATAACAAAACAGATTAAACCTCAATAAGAATAAGTAACAATGTACCGTATTTTCCGGACTATTGAGCGCACCTGTCTATAAGCCGCTGTTGAATTTATTCGAACAGTTTCATGTGGTCCACTTTGACCGGGTCTGATGTGACGAGGCTAAATGTATTGGCGGCACGGAGCTTGCTAGCTTGTGAAAAGCTAACGAGCTTCGTGCCGCCGATACATGAGAAACACCGGTGTTCAAGTTCCAAGCATCGGAAAAAAGTAGCGGCTTATAGTCCGGAAAATACGGTAATATAAATCGGAGGACGTATAAAAAGTGGTGGCAGGTGAATTCAACTGAAGTAATTTTTGTCTGCATCACAAACTGCAGCAATTTCTGTCTTTCAAATGTTTAATTTTCAGCCACACTCTTTCACTTTAAACTTCTCGTCAGCAGCCAGCACCACATTTCTGTCAACCCACAACATTAAATGATAACTAATATGATACAGTATGTTGTACTATTTGGGTGACTGTGCCAGAGACTTGTTACTGCTGCAAATCACTGGTGGTGAAAGCCATAAAATTTATGCTACCATGCCTCCCCACCTCAACTCCACCCTTAAATCATTGTTCTCTGACTCACGCCTCCAAGAAAGCATGTCTCTAAATATGGGCTTCAAACATCATCACAAAAAAGAAAACCTTTCAGGGGGGAAATCGCATGGTACAAAACTTTTACAGCATGTACGTTTAATCACACTCTACAGTATCATGTTGCCTTCACGCTGGTGTATTAGGTTTCCTCCCTCAGCAGGTCTTCCCACATTGATTATCAAAAAGATACAAACATCTGTCTGGACCTTCACGCTAGGAACGGCTTCAAGATGGAACGAATGTATCCAAGGGGCCCTTAAAAGGGATGGTGGGGAGGTGGGAGGGCTGATACAGTCCAATATCAGGTCTGTCAAAATACACACGGGGAGGGTGTGTGTGTGTGTGTGTGTGTGTGTGTGTGTGTGTGTGCGGTTAACTCAGCTTGAACCTAAACCTCAAGCAAAACCTGATTGTAGTTATGGAAGGAAAGAAACGAAGGAACCGAACAGCCCCAGACCACCTGCAGAAAATATGTGAGTGAGTGTGCGCGTAATTGTAAATGGATATGTTTATCGTGCCTGTTGGTACACACAACTATTGTTTTAGGATTTTCGAAAAGACCACCTGAAAGCTCAGAGTGTTTAATGCAGCGCCAAATGTCTTTAAAGCATCACTATTTGGATGATGGGATAAAAGACACATTGGAAATGCAAATACAAGGCATGACCTGCATCCTCAGGGCTGGTATTAATAGCATACTGGCAGGCCACGTGGTGCAGGCCCTGTGTGTGTGTGTGTGTGTGTGTGTGATATGAATTCCTGTATGGGTGTGTCAGTGCATGTGTGGGTGCGTGTGCTCTGGCATTATTTAACTAAATGGTAACTTGAGGTGCCGGTATTCCCGTCAAACCTCACTCCTCTTTCCCTCTTTCGGACTCCCCCTTCATCCCTCCCTCCTGCCACATGCACGGCGAGTTCTGAGAAAGGGCAGCGCGTTTGAAGCCGAGCGGCGTGGGGGTCTAACCTGAAGGGGGAACATGGTTTAGCACTCTAACCAGAAAGCAAACCCTTCCCCCTGCCTTGTGCGAGACTGTAAACCTTACTTGGCAGACCTCCTGCAGACCCACTTTACAGAGTTGAGCCCCTTTCCACAGCCTGTACAGTGCAGCCATATATCCACATATATGCAGAAAACCTTATGGTGATTAATGCTACACGCTATATGCAATAATAGAGCAGAGACAAGATCATTGGCCTTCACATAGACTTATGCTCCCCAACATATTTCAAAAGAGTTCTGTGTGAAATCCTAGTGCAGGTACAAAAGTTTCAGTTAATACAATTTACTAATTTATTAGAATATACACAAAACATTACAGTGTTTCTATTCGACAGCACAGTGATGGAAAAAACAAAAAACAAATGGTAAATCCAAAAGTCTCGAATACAAAAATATAAATCAGTTACTGAAGGAGAAATAGGTGGCACGCACAAAGTTGTTCTCTTAGTGTAAACATCATATACAACTGGAAACAGCCGCTACTTTCAGACAATAAGTGTGACAATTTTAAAGCTACTTGAAAGAGAAAATAAACAGGGGGAAATATTATTAACTACTCAAAAAGTAACATGCTCTTGAACCAGAAACGATGTGTAAGCATGTTGATGTCTAAATCCTGAAGGTTAACCATAATGTGTAATCTCAGTATGAACCCACTGTATATGCATTGTATTCTGTGTGGCAGCTTAAATATTGTTGTGATGTTTTGTTTGATGTGTTAATTATACCACTGCACAGCACTACAGTGAGTTATTCTGAGCTGAGTAAAGTGTTTTGCAGGTTTGATGAACTACAGCTTTTCATAGAGTCGGTGTCGACTTTCGAGCTTGTTCAAGTGGGTGGACTGATGTGTGCAATGTCGAGCATTCTTTCAAAGTTTTCTTTTTTGTGAATAAAACAACTTCAGGCCAGTGAGTGTGACCCTTGTTTGTCCTATTTGATTTTTTTTTTTTTACAGCAATGATCATGAACACTAAGCTGACTGAGAGACGACTACTGGGACATCCTTTAGCTTCAAAAACATCAAATAACAACAAATAATTTAAAAAATGTCTCCTAAAAAATGTAATATTGAATATATGTAATTGTTCAGAAAATCTGCACTGTTACAAGAATGTTTGATCCAGAAATAAGAAGTGCAGGATTTCTATACTATGAGCAGGGTAGTGATGCCAACACAGAGATTATGTTTGTCTATTAACACATGATGTTACACAGAAGAGCAGCTGACTCCTCCATTATCACCTCACTCAGAACATGAAGAGGAGAAGTTTGTCTGAAGAAGCTCAAAGAGCAGGTCATACTAATTATAGTGAACTTAACACCATAGTCTTGCACACCTACAATTCCCACTTTTATATATTTTACCGTTTTGGATGGGACGCCTTTTTTCTCCGTTTACCTTTTAGCATGAAACCTGTGATCTGTCAGCACGTTCAGCATCCAGGCTTTAGCAAATGTTTGGGCCAGCAGGGTCAGTTTTACACCTTTCTTTACTTGGTTTTATAAGTGCATGGTTGGGGGGGTAGAGTTAACATTTGGCTGTTTGTTTCAAGTCGAACACACACATAGTTTGAAAACATATTCCCCTCCCTGCCTCAGCTGCTTTTAATAAACAAAATGTTTTCTTCAGATCTTGTTCCACCTTCTAATGTTCAGCCAGATACTTTGCCTGGTGCCTACAACTTACACACACACACAGGAAAACATACACAGATAAGCACACACACAGTCAAGCAAACATGAAAGCAAGCGGGCATACGCACACCACCGGTAATATCCCTTTCAAACATTAAATGACGTAAGTGTAGTGACGCATGTACGACCAGTGTTAGATCCATTCATATCAAACTGTTGGACGATGATCAAACCTGTGTCGTTCCCGTTTATATAGGACATGAGGACACAGTGTGTTCCTGCATAGGTCCCTGCTGGAAGTGGTTTGAAGTCTGAGGAACAAACACTACAGGTCAGAGACGCCCAAAGCTCTGAATCTGGCTCGTTTTTAATTATTGAGTCTTTCTACTTAAAATACACTGAAATAATTGCTCCAAAATGATTATGCCCTTGGTGTGGGGCTGAGTTTATTTGTGGTAAAAATCCCATTCAGGAGGAAATCCACCAACGTCAGATCTCTATCCAACCTGGTTGAGAGGACAAGGTGGTGATACAGATAGATCCTTGAGATGGGTTAAAGGCAGTGTTTTATATATATAATACTGTATTGTATATGTTTAAGTTTGTTTTTTCCATCTCATGTGCCTCCTGTCTTCACTCTAGATGTAGGAGGATATCTTTATGTGTCCATGGATGCACTGACCATACAGATATCAGATGCCCCCTGCAGCTCTGTGACTTGATGTGATGTGGCATTAGAGTAAAAACACATGTGCTGGTAGCTGCTGATTGTGTACAAGTCCACAAATACAGCACATGTGTCATGCCGCCTTTATTATTAGTGAGTTTTGTGCTCCTATTTAAACATTGACTCTCCTTCTTTATGCTTGCGCTTTTCATCTTTCTTTTTTTCATTTTCTGTTTTCATTCCTTCTTTGTTTCTTTTTCATTCGTCTCCCTCTTAATCTACAGCCGGGAAATGGTTCAACAGTGTGCTACATTTCACACATTCACTGGCTGGGTACCCCTGTGTGTGTGTGTGTGTGTGTGTGTGTGTGTGTATTTGTATAACCTCTTCTTGTATTTGCTTTCAGCTCTGTAGAGAAAAGGCAGCAATTGGACATGAGCACGCTCAGAAATATGAGTCTCCACAGTCCACTGTGTGTGTGTGTGTGTGTGTGTGTCCGTCCAGGGGGCAGTGTTTTCCTAAAGGGTCATGTCCTTCCAGGTTTTAATATAGAGACACTGGATATGTGGACAGAACCTCAGTGTGTGCATGTGTTTAAGCTGATGTGTGTGTGTGTGTGTGTGTGTGTGTGTGTGTGTGTGCATGAGGGAGAGAAAGAGATGTTTCTGTGTCAGTTCCTACTGACCGCTGGTTGTGCAGCACTGGGGCCAAAACCAGCAGCCGTGATGAGAGTTTGTGTATCTGACAAACTCCGTAAAAACCCTGTTAGTCCTCGCAAATTGACCACAGTCACAGTTTCAGGCTTCACACAGCCACAGTTTGCCTCACATTTCATCCAGATTTGATGTTTCACTCCATAATTCAGACAAGAATGGCCACAAATGAAAGTGAAAGAAGAGGCATTGTTGTGTTCAATCTTCATCCCAGGAGGATTTATTTTTGCTTAAGCATTGTTTGTAATATTGTAGTGGCTTAAGTTTGCACCAAAACTGAGGTTTAACCGCAATGTATGCAGCATGAATTGAAACACTTAACAACTCAACATTTCAATCATATCTGAAAGCTTTTGTTCATATGTTGTAGTAGTAAGTAGAAGTAAAGCTGCCACCATGACATATAAGGTTTTTCATGATGATTATTGCAGTAAATTTGTCCATGTACGTTTTAATAAAAACCCTTTCAGAGGAAAAAATTATACGTGTCTCTATTCAATGGTTATTCCCTGTACAGCTGTGTAACTCTTTACTGAGAAAGATCATGCAGCTTCAGTCTGCATGAAGTGATCCATCTCCATCAAATTCAAGTTAAAAGATGATCCTTGAATCTGGTCAACAAGTAACTCTAAAATTATACATTCATGCATTTACGTGTACAACAGATGAACTTTAAAATGTCATTCTTCACAACAGCTCTGCTGGGATCTGTCCTCCTCCAAACCCATGTAGTGTAACAACCAGCAGAGTAAACACCATTTGTCCTTCAGCAGTTGGTTGGCCTGTCAGTGCACTGACCCCCTACTAAAACACACACTGTCATTATAGCTCCATCAGTTCAGTGATACTCTGAAAAACAATGAAACCACATGTTGTGTGGTTCCTTCTTGTGTTATAAGCCTATCATTGTGGGTGATGGAATAACACGAGATTATTACACATATTTTAAAACTGAAAGGATGAAGAGGGAGATATCCAAAACCTCTCTCTCTGTAACAATGTTTCATGTCTCTCTTTCAGAAAGTGTTACACCACAGTTGTCCTGAATTTCGACCCCACGTTCCAAACATACCTTTCTCTCCAGCAACAGTCATTTTAGGAACATTTATACAGATTTTGTTGCAGCATGTTGCAACATTACACGCGCAGTGAGGCTGTAAAAAGCGTAGCGCATGATTCAAAATGCAGTATTGTGGCTGGTCTGTGGAAAATGTCTGTCTGCAGTATGAGTTAGAGGTGATAACAATGAGGAGTCTGACTGCACAAGGTTTCAAATCAATTACATCCATTAGGAAAAGCTTGTACATGCTGGTTTCTAATGGATCTTGTTCTAAAACTGAGTAAACTGGTGATGTGATGAACATCATGTGATATAAAATCAGGAAAATGCCTGTAAACTGTCCTTGAAATTGGAAATGCTTTTTCAGAAAACATAAATGATCAGGAATTATCTTAGTGAAAGTTAATCTGTAACAATTTTGATGAAGCAAAATGTCCAAAAAAATAGTGAGTTTTAATTGAGACAGAGCTGTTTTCAGTTTTATATCACTGCAAATTCAATGGATTTAGGTTTTGGGAAGAACAGAACGTAAATAGATGGTGGAAATTTCTAATCAGCCCTTTTCATAATATTTCACCTTTATAGACAAAATAAAAAAAGCAAAACTTATGGATAAACTGATAACAATTCTGAAACCTTTTTTAATTTCTTGTCATGTTAGTCCTTTCATCCTCATGTCACATCCATTGTTCTCCCTGATACATGATCCACAGCAAACAGTCTTTTGCACACGTGTACTTTATTGTACAAGCCTGCTGTCCTTACATACACACACATGTCACTGTGATTTACACTCTTGCCCATGGAGAGGCTGTGCAGCCTTATGGAAATCATTATAACATGTGCTGCTACATAGTCCTCCATTAACAGCATGAGAGAGAGATACTGAAAGGGGCTGCGATGGAGAAAGAGAGCGAACAAGACGGGATCTGTCTGACTTTCAGAAGAGGTCAAGAGGCAGCAGGAGAGAGATGAAAAGACGGAGTTGGAGAGGAAAAGGCAACAGTGCAGAGGGAGATTTATTAACTGTAACCTCAGGACAGACAATCAAACACTGCAGTTAACTGTTCCTCTGTGTGAGCGACAACACTGGCTAACATGACAGATTAACTGCTCTTATGTGTGTGAGTCCAGGGTATTTAGCGGCCAGTGATCACATTGGTGACGTGTGCTTGAGGCGATGACATTTTTCCAACATTCACTAAATCACTGAATCACACACGTACACACCGAGAAGCAAAAGTTAAAAAAATCCTCATAAGGTAAACATCTTCTGCTCTGAAATGTTTCTGGAACATTTGATCTCATTACCCCTCATCATCATACACACACACACACACACACACACACACACACACACTAACACCTGACAGCGTTTTCAG
>OOFC01009849.1:1455-23247 GCA_900323345.1 Pseudochromis fuscus
GGCCGTTGAGCGTGAGCGCGCACTCGCTGCGGGTGTTCAGCGTGTGGTTGTGCGTGTCCATGAAGGACAGCGCCTCGTCACAGTTGGTCCCCTGCTCCGTGTAGCTCTTGTCCATGGAGTTGACCATCACTGTCATCTCCTGGCGGGTGCTGTTCAGCGTCTCCTTACGCTTCTTGGCCAATTTCCTTCATAGAGGGAGAGGTCGGAAACATAAAAACAAACAATCAGGGAAATAATAAAAAACAATGATGGTGCTTGCATTGATCTGATATGAAGCCGGTAGCGATGACTCATAGATGTAATGAGATGACTGAGCTAATGTGCCCCAGGCTGTGGACACATTAGGTTTTATTAGGCACCAGATGCTTTTTTCTTCCCCCCACCAAAGCAGTGAAATATAGATCCCTGAGTGTGAAAAAGGTGTGACACCCTAACCCAAATACATCAGTGGCCCTGATGATTTAAAATTAGCTATAGTATTTTGGGGTGGAAGAATTAGAGTTGTGAACAGTGAACTGAAACAGTCAACCTGCTTTTATTGACCTACTTTGAGTTGATGTGCTGCAGCCTACGAGAAATCTGTCCCCGATCAAACACCATTAAAGCATTGTGTACCACCACACACACAAACACTGGACATCAGGACAGTAACTCCTCTCAGATGTCCCGCCTCCATATCTGATTTATGATGCAATGCAGAACCTACCTGTGTGAGACTGAGCACAATCAAGCCCTCATTGTGTAATCAGATCTTATTGTGTGTCATTTGGCTAAAACACAACAGCTTTTCTCCCTGTTTAACCTCCAGGCTCTCAACCAGTTCACCCTATAGACTGTTGTTAGCTATCTAAACAACTATTGGATAGATAGTGCACATGCAAGTTCCCCTCCTGGCTGGGGAGATGTTGGGTAAAGTGCACATGGGTTTGATTTAGTTGTGATACAGTAGCTGTTGTCATTGAGAAGTGGAGTACACCATACATTTGGACTGTTTTGCCATTTGTTAGCTTGTTTTAATCAGCTGTCAGTTCACAATAATGGATTTTTCTTCTATTAATTATGTAGTTTTTTGGTAATAAATGTTTATGTTCCTAATATTTTTCAATTTCCTCTGCTCAAACATGTGTCTAATATTCGAAAGATCCTGGTTACGACTAAAAAAACAATACAAAAACTTCTCAAGGCTTCTATTTAGCTAATGCACATGGGTGTCGTATTACATGCTAGGTTCATCTTTATATAAAGTCTATGCTAACACACTAAACATGCTTCCTGATTTATGTTTCGGTGTGACCTCACGATGCTGCACAGCTGTGGACAATTATTCTTCTCTGTCTTTTTTACTTATGAAATACTTTTTTTAATATTCAAAATAATACCTTGTAAACCTCTTCCCCCCCGAAGGCCTCAAGCTCTTATTCAAACCAAGGCTACTCATGAAGGTTACTAAGAAAGGTGCATTCAGCGACAACCATCAGGACTAAAATGGACTTTTTTGTGCTTCTTTTATTTCTTCACATGAGAATTTTTAGAACAGATTCAATAACATCAAAGTTTAGAGATTTATCGGTAAAACTACGATTTACTTTCACTTACAGTTTGATGAGGTGGAAGTTTTTTTTAATCTCACTCAAAAGGTACAAGGAGATTTATTGGTCGTGATTTGTCGCCCAAGGTTGTTAATTTTGGCCTGGTGAAATTGAGGACCTAACAACACAGCTAAAGTGTGATCAGCTGCTTTCTTGATTTTCTTTTTGCTGGAATCATTTGTGACTATTTTATAACCTGATTTCTTTTCATAAAAAAGGGTTGGACTGCAGTGATCATTAAACCAACAAAGTAAGGAAGTGATTAACTGCAAAGTTGTTTTAACTGCTGGATCGCAGTTAGCTTGTGGACTCTCGTTTTGAAACCAGGAGTTTGACATTTGAACGTCATCATGTTTGTTGTTTGGAGCCAGAAGTGACCATATTTGGACATGAAGGGAGGAGCGAGGAGGTCACTGCCCAAAGTGAATCAAACTCGACTTCAGCGCTGTTCTCATTGGAGGTCTAACCTGTCAATCAAACTGACCATGACAATAAATCTTCCTCTTTTTGAAACCTAATATCTACTTAATGAAGAGTTGACTTCATGACATCAGAATGACTTGTGGAAAATGCTGTGAAGTCAACAGGAGCCAGAGTTTTATGGAGTCAGCATCTAGTGGCCATCAGGAGCATTGCACTTTTTGCACTTCTGCATTGGCCTCATTTCTAAGCCCCACCTCCTCCATCCATTTCTATATGCAGTCTGTTGTTTCAAACAGCTGAGATCATTTCATATTTCTGAGTGAGAACCACTTTTCTTCTCCACTGATCCCTCTGAAAAGCCCCAAACAAGACAACAAGTATGTCCTGAAGCTGACCTTGACCTCTGACCTCCTGAAAGAAGAATCCATTTGCATAGAGGAAATTCCCATGGCCCTAAATAATGCATGACATCACCACCCTGATGAGCTCACCCTCTTGCACTTCCACAGGAGAGAAGAAGCTAACACTCTGGGTGGGAACATACTGCAGCAGTCGCCATATCTGACGCCTGCCACTGCTCTGTAGCTGGAGGGGAGCGAGCGGTGTAAAAATTAACTATGGCAGCCCTCACACTGATCCTCGCACTTTGTTACTCTCTGTGTGACCCCTCTGCCTATTTGAATTGCAGTCTCTCTAACGGACAACTGCTGTCTAATGATGCACTCCTGCTGCTTTGTTTTCGCAAATCTCCTCTGTTTATTCAATTTTGTCGCCGTCTCATGCCATATGGCAACAGGCCCCCGCTGCCTTCAAACAGTCATTTGCTCTGAAGGCCGCGACGTGAGGCTAATAGTGGATCCGTTCTTCAGAAACCAAAGTGACAAAGTAGTGACATTTTTTTGTCTGCTGGACCCACTTTTTGTCTTTAATCTGCAATTAGAGCCGGGAACAAAATGGCAATGTTGTCTCTTTTTTTCCCTCCTTTATAGCTTCATATTGTAATAAGAAGGAGTGAAGAGGAGCTGTACGTACCCCAGGCAATATTAAGACTGATTCGGCACTGTGTGCACTCATGGAGAAGACTATTAAGAACAACTATAATCCACGTTTTAATACTGTATCACTGCTCTTATTTCTGCGTCTGCTAAGACTTGGATTTCCGCTTTTCTGGCCCGTGTAGCACTTGAAGCGGGAGCGCTGAAGATAAACGAGGCTGTACCGACACCCGTGCCAAAATGAGGAAAGCACCAGCAATACTGGGATGTTTGCTAGGCACCGTGGGTGTTAGATGAAGATTAATTGGCATGCTATTCGCTCCTCATTTGTAAGAAGGGAAAATTTAATGATAGATGACTATATTACAGGGTCTGAGATGCCGAGAGAGATAGTACAAGGAAGTGTACGGTGGAGTGTTTGCGCGCGTTGATGAATGTGACCATTTATTATTTCCCTGGATAGTTAGCGTAAAGCTGCACATGGAAAGTTCCCAACAACAACAAAATCAGAGATTGCTTGCAGGCATACCCGACAATAAAAATCACAAATTTCTCTGAATGAGAATTGAATGCACGAACGACGGGGATGAGACAGACAGATGGCAGAGGTGTAGAAGTAAAGACTGAGCAAACACTGCAGGTAACGATATTAGGCAACTCTCATTAGGGAGACTGTTTGCAGTTCAGTACATGACAGTCCCGGCGTATCTAGGATCTAAATGAGCAGGGCTCCTGACTCCGCCAGTTCAGCGACGACAAAGAGGAAGCTGCACGGATTGTGTGTCTGCACATGTTTGCCAGGATGTCTGTTCTGTGGGAGGTGATGCTGCTGCAACTTCTAAAACAAGAGCTTCAAAAACCTCAAGCTCAGCATGGTGGGCCTCATTTCAGCACCAGAGCAGCCTAAACCTTGTGACACCGGGACAAAGACGGCTTCATTAAACGATCCACACATTGCCGCGGCGCATGGATGTGTGTGTGAGCGTGTGTGCGTTGGTTGACTGACACCCAGCTGGGAGGGGCAACAGAAGCATCTTTGATTAACCCAGTGGGGGGATTTCAGTAGTTGTTTGTACTGTGTCTCATTTTTAAACTTCTCTACATCTTTAAAACAATCTCCTGTCATCGTTCCTGTCTGTCATCGCCCCTTTCTACCCACTTTATCTGACTTCAGCTTGATGGCTTCAACAGCTCTGTACAATATTTTTTTTAACCAAACAGTAAAATTCAGCCTTAATTCTGCGACAACAGAAATCAAGGCTTCATCATCGATTTGGGTTTTTACAGAAACAATGACTGCATGTCCAAAAGTGTTGGTTAGGAGTTGATTAAAACAGGTTCTCCAACACTGGAAAAACATTTTAGTTCAACTTAAGATTTTTGTTTTGATGCGATTTAGCTTCTCTGGGCACTTTGTTCCCACATTATGACCTCAACCCTTTAACACCTGAAGCTGCAAATTTCCACCTGGACTTTTTATGCTGATTTTGATTTAAAATGTAACATGCAAAATCTAACATTCGTGTGCAACTGCAGTGTTTTTGTTCACTAAAACTCTAAAATCAAAATCAGTTTATGTGGTTTTCTGCTATTCTTGCTTCATCGTCACTGTTATTACACCCTTAAATCATCTATTTTGCTGGCTTCTGGGAAAGGCGCTAGTGAAATTACCGTAATGACACCATATTCAATGTAAAGTGCAACCTCTAAGCTCTCGGGAACTGCTGGAATTTTTCTGATTGCACAAACTGACATCATTACAGTAATCAGTAATCAAGTAATCAAGGTGCAGATGTATCATCGATGACGCGCTCAGAATTAAAGGGTTAACTTAATAAAGATTTGCTCATTTTATCTACTGATAACTATACTATATATATTTTTTTAGTTTAAGTTGAATATTTACATGTACTTCACACTTAATGTACAACGATAGCCGAGGAGGTTCACCTACTACTCCAAACACTTCCCTGGCTCCTCCTGTGCAGGTGTCCATGAGCAAGGCACTAAACCCTTTGTTGCTCCTGAGCACCTTGGTTGGTAACACTGTTTCCATTTGTGTGCAAAAAAAAGTGCAAAATAAGTGAATTCCACTTTCCATTTACAGAGTGGCCCCTATATTAGGTATAATATGCAATCCCAATGAAACCCCCATGAAACACTCTTTTATGGTGACTATGAACGTTCGGCTTGTTTTACATTGAAATAATATTGCTGATTGCATTAAGCATGGAGGTAATAGTTTGTCACATAATAAATCGGGAGGACATACAAATATGAACTTTCATTTGACCTCTATGCTAAGCATGAAATCTACAACTGTCATGGAGCATTCCTAATGTCACGATGTCACCAAAAACCGAAAATAAAATTTGTAAAAGTTAAAAATTGATGGATGAGCTTTGGCATTGACTTGCATTGTGCAGATGTGCCTCATATATATTTCTGCAGCAAACAAACAAAAACAAAGCAAACTGTCATGGTCACAACATACATACCGATACCAAAAGCTTCTATGGCAACACCACTGTTTCTATTATATCGACAGTGTCCCAGACAGATGCTTGACACACTGTTTCAAACCATTTACACTGGATCACTCCATGCATGACATCCCCTCGGCCTGCTCGAGGTGCTCTTCCTCTTTTCCCCGCTTCCTCATCAACATGCAGAACTTGTAGGTAGAAAAACTCTGCAAGGCTTGTACCAATTAATGCGATTCTTGCTGCATGTTCGACTTGTAAGGTTTAATGAAGGTGTTTGCCCTGAGCACATTGTGTTACACACTGTACATTTAGCAGGCCTCCCATTTTGACACCGAGTGCAATGGGGGTGATTATGAAAAACGAGAATTATAAAGAATTGGGATAATGATTTATATGACTCCACATGTCGTTTCCTTTTTTCATAAAAAACAAAACAGTAAAAGTTCATTTAAAAACACTGTCTGCTTCTGTTTAGACTTTTCTCTTGTTGCTATAATATTGTGTAAGAGTTTAGTAAATTATCCCAGAGCCAGTGGCAGCCAGGCGTGTTTACCATTAGCGCCGCTTAATAAATGTATAACTTCAGTGATTTAGAACATAAGTGGCCACCTACCAGATAGGGAAATGAAACATGTCACTCTTGAATAAAATTGCAATTTATGAGCTGATATAATAAAACACCAGGTAGAAACAACACGGACAGGACCTGTATTTATAGACTGCATTCATTAATGGATGTTTGGTGCAAACACAATGGCTTCAAAATGATGTTTTATTTCAATATAATCACACTCTCTCTTCTTTGTTGTTCTCATCAGGGTGGAAAAAGTTTGTTCAACAGCATTTAGATCATCAGAGGAAACTAAACTCTATAGTATTCAAAATAACATTTAACTTTTGATATATTAGAATGATTTCATGTAATTATATATTGTAATTCATTTAAAAGTGTTTTTGGTAGAAAAAGTAAATGGTTAGCTCGACAGTGACAATTTATCAGCTTCACAAGTTTAAAAAGTTGCAGGCACAAAGCAACATTAACGTTCATAAATGTCAAATATCCTCTTAGTTTTGCACACAGATTGTATATAAAAGATGGATGTTGCCACTGGGTCACAAAAGTTAATGTAGAAGTTTAAATGCATTTTTCTCATCTGATGTCATGTTAATTATTCACATCAATGATCTAGTCCATCTGAAAAAAATCATTTCATCATTAAGTATTACATTATATATTCAGGTTCAACAAGTTTTAGGGGAGTGGTTAGTTTGATTGACAGCTCTGATATAAAACAAACGGACAAGTGTCCCAAGGTTCAAGGGTTAGAGCCGTCTCCTCGCTCCTCCTTTATATCCGAATATGGTCACTTCTGGCTCCAAAAAAAAAAAAAAAAAAAAAAAAAAAAAAAAAAAAATCAACATGGCAACATTCAAATGCCAAACTCCTGGCTTCAAAATGTAAGTCCACTATTCGAATTATTATCCGAAATTCAAAATTGGAGGATATTACAAGACTTTTTCTGACTTTTCGGACTGGTTACTTGTCAGCCCAGGGTTTTTCAAAAAGTGTATCTATAAAAATACATGTGGTTACACTGCATCATGGAGAGGCAGGGAGATCATATTGTTTGTTGTCTACTGAAGAAACTATGGTAACTTCACCAATAAAGGGTTTTAAACAAAGAAATGAATGAATAAAGCTTTCTATGCAAATTAAACTGCAGTGCTAGTTGTGCAGTTTTAAAGCAGCTGTTGCTGAAACTTTAGCATCTAAACAGCAGGGGACGTGTTTTATAATTAGTCCGATTGATACCAAAAGAAACAGATGCGTGTCTAAACTCCCTTCACTTGCATCCACAAGTATTTATTAGTACAGCACCAAAAGTAAGATGAATTTTGTTGTTCTTTCCGAGCTAAATTGGAAAGTGGATAATTACATTGAAGAATCTACAAAGTCAAATCACATCGGTGAGGTTTACACGTCTGCCAGATCCATCACAGAGCGACGCAGTAAGTGTGTTTTTACTCGACTTGCCTGCTGCTTGATGGATGAAACCAGCCCTCACGGGAATAAAGACCCAATCACAACCCTTGCCCTGTGCTAACTGATCTCTCCTGTCCCCGGCAGCGGCGGGCACGGCGGCTCGCTCCGGCCACCTGATTAAAGAGCGGTCATATATTTGATCACACATGTAACCGCATTCCTAATGAGCGCGCTGACTGATGTCGTGTTGCGCGCGAGCCCTCGCAGCCACCTCTGGCAATATACCTAAAGTGCATATTTTGGCCACTGCAGGATGTTCTCATGCCTTTAAAAGACTTTGATGAATGCGTGAGAGCATTAATGGGTTTCATCAATCATAGAGGTGTTGTAAGCTGCTGGCTGGCATCATCCAAACTGCAGAGAATACTCTGAAGGAGTCTGTAATTAATTTGATGATATAAACTTTGGGATGAGTGTGACGTATTAGTTATATTTGCTTGTGTGTCGACCTTGGACACCATGAGCAGCACAGTGGTAATAGTATGCACGACACTCATCCTACACAGCACCTGCTGAGATGCAACATTTTCAGCTTCTGCTTTAACACCTGAACGCGCGAGTGATGAGTCCTTACCAATTAGCTGACACGCATCTGCACTTCTGTCACTAGCATTTCTTTAAAAATAATCATCAGAATAATAATAATAGCTTCTTTAAAGGCAGAAGCAGAAGCAGAAGGTGGAGAAATCTGTTACGCATGATGAAGAGCTGTATCACATGTTTTTGGCCACTTATTTACATGAAAATTTAATAATACACTCTTATTACTTCAACAAAATTGCGATGGAGGTGAAAAATAATATTTACATCACCTGTGCAATAAAATTATTCCAGCAAATCACACGGCAATAGCAAACGACTGGACTGAATGCAAACCAGCTAAATTTGTCGTAAAGCGAATTTTACCTTTTGAAATAATGTATTACACCCTCTAGCTATTCATGAATACATTTTCCAAGAAGGCAGCTAGCGAATAAAAAAAAAAGTTAAGGGGCTGTTGCAGTTTTGATATTTCATCATAGCACTTGAACAGAGGTGAGAGCTGCAGTTAAAACAAGTCAAAGGATGAAAATATATACGTACATCTGAGGTGCCAATCATTAAAGACTGCTCCATTTTCAGATATCAGTTTAAGCCTAATTCGCTCTGGTCCTGTTTATTCCTGAAGTGTGTTTTATTATCTGTTAGTGTTTGCAGCTTTCATGGCATATTTTCCTCGAGGGGATCATTAATCCTTCGTCTGCGCTAACTGTATATCATATTGTTATCTCCACAGCTTTAGAGAGGAGTCACAACATTTGTCAGCCCTCTCCTCCTGCGTTCTCCCATCAAATATCAACAGCAAACACCCCCCACACCCAATTTATTTAAACACAGGACTGCAGACAAAACATGGATATGCATTGCCACGTGTATTTGCTGCTAATCTCAACAAATCCAAAACTTCTTGTACATGTATTTGGAGTTGTGTTTATAGGCGACATCATCATGTATTACTACACTGACTTAAATCTTCAATGTTTTGGTTCAACAAACCTTACTCCTCCTCCTCTTCTTTTTTTATAAACCAGTAAAGCGACATATGTTCGCAACAATAAAATAACAAAAACACAAAACTGCTATTTTGATGATTTAACCGGCGACCGATCTCTTCCTGCTCGGCTCGGCCATTGTGCGCGCTCGAGCTTTGAAGGCACCACTCCTCCTAAGTCATCGGGGCTTTCCATTCAAGACAGCTGTGATCTAATATGAGTGACACGCAGAGTATTCAGAGTAGTATTATCTCCAGGTGTATTCTGAGATGTTCTTTGATGTGAGGCAGCCTCCATTCTCCTCTCTGATCACAGTCATCTCAAGACAGATTAGTCGGCATCCATCACAAAGACTGTACAGAGGGAGCCTATGAGCTACAGCGGGGAAAGGCAGAGCTGCAGAATAAGCTTCTTTACCATTCAGCGGCGCCATGTAGCATCGTGTGTTTTATTAAGAGTGAATAAAGCGGCACTGCGGCTATTGTCTCATGTCACGTCGGAGGAATAGAAAAAGAAGTTATTCTGTGATCACATCAGCTCGTTTGGTAGTGATGCAAACATCTTGTCAGCTAAAGACACAACTCCACCATCACCATAGAATCAATGGCATGGACGTGCAGTCACCCAAATAAGATAAAAAAAAACACATGCTGGAAAAAAAGGGAAGAAGAAGAAGCATGAGATGATGTGATGACAGATGAGTGGATGGGAAAGGGGGAGAGAAAAAAAAAGAAAACTACAAATTATCACATGCACATGGAGCCAAACTGATAAGGTCAAGATGTTAGCTCATGCTTAATTTTGCAGGTTAATGTAACCTTTAAATCTGGTTAATCCTACACAGAGTTATTGATTGCATTTCAGCATTTGCAGCATATGTAGGAAAGTGCACAAAATATGAACTCAACTCATTGAAGTTCTGGGCACAACTAAAGCATAGATGCACTGGAAAGACACTTCAAAAAAAAAAAAATCCAGCTCTGACAAGTCAACAGAGATGAAATCATTGGAGGCAAATGAAAAATTCACACTCAGTAAAAATGCAGCAGTTGCTGGATTGATTTTGTATTTTCTTCCACTGGATGAGTTTGGCTGCCGTACAATCATTAAGGCGGTTTAGTTTATCATTTAATAAACAAACTCCTTTAAGAGTCGAGCAGTAATCATGTCTGCAATAACATCTCGGTGGCAGGTTTATTTATTTTTATTTTTTGCGGGGGCGTAGCTGTCTGCTTTCGTCAGAAGTCGTGCCAATCTGACATACAGTACGATGTGCTCGGCGCGTGGAGATGCGGTGGAGTGGCGTCCTCCGTTCCTCCAGCAGAGATTACAGTTGGGCCTCTGTAATAGCTCTGGGCGGGAGGAGGATGACATGGCTCTTTGCATGCATGGGAGAGACAGCGTGTGGGTGAGAAGCATGGCACTAACATTACACAAAGTGGTTACTTACAGGTAGTAAGTGTAGGAGTGATAGGTTCTTCTGCCGAGTGGGGTGGTGGTAGGATTTAAGCAGTGGAGGAGGGGAGGGGATGGAATGAAAAGGAAAGAAAAAGTAAAAATATATTAATGTTTGAAAAAAGAGTAGAAATGAACAAAATCAGATATGGTGGCATACGTGGAGGTAAACTAGTGATCGTGAGGGCAAAGGTGATCGCTTGGAGTCATGTCATGCTTTGCACAGGGGAGTCTCAGTAGAAAAAAACTTAAATCCAGCTGCTCTACAGCGTGTGATGGCGAGTAAGAAGCAACCGTGCTGTCACTAAACACCCCCCCCACATTTTTATGAGCACATAATTTTATACACCTATAAAAAAAAAATTACCATATCTGACCTCCAAGGTTGAAACTTAATGAGCGGATTGGATGTCTAAACACAACTCCCGATTCCCTGTTGGTAACCGTAAATTACACAAAATTCAACCAATGAAGTCGTCTCCATCTCTGGTTTGATTAAGGCTAATTGAAAACAATTCCATTACTGCGAGCTGATTTTCACACCCACCCACTGATTGCTGTGCTACACCGACAGGGCCCTGCTGTAGGAAATGAAGAATCTTATATTACTGTCAAAAATAAACACAGAGCCTTGCAATTACATTAGTACACAACTATGCTTTCCCACTTAGCTGCATCTCCTTGATCTAATGTACTGACCTTTATGCTTTACTTCAAGACAAGCACTTAAATATTAAAGAACAAATTACACCTAAGTTTCACTGTGGATTTTTTTTTTTTCCTGCAGAAATCCAACTCGTGTCCACCTGAGAGATCTGTATTATTTCAAAGCTCTGCTGTGGACAGAAGGGGGTTGATATTTGCTGAGCTTTAACTCCCCTGATTGCTGGGATATGCACTGAAGACCTCTCTCCAGTATGGGGTCCAGGGCTAATGTAAACTTAGCCTTCAGCTATGCGTCCTTTCCTTTTTGAGCCTTTCATCATATTTTCTTTCTTATCTCCTCCCCCCGCCTCTCTCCATACCACAGGACTCAAAAACTGTTTTTCTATTCCCATTCTAATGTCACTGAAGCGCTGCACATTTGTTTGAGGGTGCCGTGGAAAGGAAAAAAAAAAGGATTAATTTTTCATGGCACAGTGTATCTCATGGCTGTAAACAGCCTTAATGGGGCGTATCAACATAATCAAATTAATTATTCACTACGACGCTGACAATACTACCGTTTGAGGGAGAAACATACAAAATGATAAAAACAGACTTCTTATTCGAGAGCACTGTGCAAGTCAGTTCAACCTCTTCCAGGAAATGGTATTTTAACGAGTAAGAAGGGAAAAACAAAAAAACTTACCTTTTCTTCATGAGGAGCACCACTCCGAGGAAGATGATGACGAAGAGGAGGATGCCGGCGATGACCCCTGCGATCTTTACCGTGTGGTCGGTTTGTTTCTCCGGTTCCACGGCGTCCGGTTTGTGAGTGGCTGCTCCTGAAAAACATCATGACATAAGGATCAAACAGCAACAACAGAACAGACTGAATCCAACCTCACCACCGTTTGCTGCTCTGCATAAACCCACACAGAAGATATTCAGTACTGACCATGTGGAGAAGTGAGGGTAATAAATCACTACAGAGATATATCAGTACAAATTATTAGTAGGGCTGGGCGATATGGCTAAATTGTTTCATATCAGTCAATATCGATAATTATTGATTCGTTTTTTTTAAGGTCTGAAAAGTTCGAAAGTCGAAAAACGGCTGAATTTAAATACTTTTATTTTAAACATAACCTTTAACAATAGATCAATAAAGAGCAATAAACAAACATGTCTAACACATTGTTTTTAAATATGTGCATATGCGCCATCTTGTAAAAGTTCTTTAGACCCTGGTAGACTGTAACGCGGGTCAAGCACGTGAATGAGATTCTTGTTTCCACACTTCTCAAACGTATTGGGCCGTTAGCATGTCCGTAGCTAAATGATACGCGGTTGCATCCGTTATTTCTTTATAACGTTTTGACGTTTTGTCGTATGACACTGCTGCCGAGTACCTCTCGATGGGGGTCTGTTGCCGCTTGTGTGGTGGTCCACCTGTACCAACAGATGTCGGTGGCTTTCGCTGTTTGACGTCGCTGTTCTCCAACGCGCGAGCGGCTGAGGTGGTAAAATAAATTTCTCATTTAACCAGACTTCGTAGGAACGACGACTTGTTGACGTGCCCTCTCCTCTTTCACCCTCTCGCGCTGTCGCACTCATTCTCGCGTTTCACTCAACGCCGTTCATTTTTTAAAGAAGTTATGAGGCACGGTGGCGAAACATTAAACTGTGCGTGTCACTCAACAGGTCGTTGCTAGGTTACCAAAGAGCGAGTTAGTTTGTTGATGCCACCAACCTTGCTAGCTGGGCCGTGAGAGGTCGAGACGCTAAAGCCCTTCCTCTGCCTACAGCCCCCAGAATACCTTGCGGTTCTGGATCGGCGTTTTCTTCCTGATTTTTTCAAACGGAAATGATCGAACATTCTATTGATCATGTGTCCATCCCGATAAATATCACTATCGTTTTATCGCCCAGCCCTATTTATTAGCCAAGAGTAGTGTTTTTTCTAAGTGACTCCCTATTGTCCTGAAGACTCCACCTTTAGCTCCGTCCTTAGTGGACATCAGCACTCTCTGGATCAGGCTGCACTGAGCCAGATAAGTGCACAGCATCTTTACCCTTGGTTAATCACATTTAGGGCAAATGGTTGTTGGGCTGTAGAAAAATGTAGGATGCAGGAAAAAAAAGATAATACCCGCAAAGATAAAAATGCCTGAAATAACCAAAACATTAAATATCAGCCTGGGAAGGAGATAGCCAACAATGTGAGGCACAAAGAGAGAGCGAGGCGGGGAAGGAGGGGAGGGGGGTGAGCAGCTTGTTTTAACAGCATCTGCTCCTTGGGAAGTGATAAGAAGGCACTCTGAGGAAGGGAAACGTCGCTGGAATCACAACTGTCCACCTGAACAACACCATTATTCCTTGTCACCACAGGTAAATTTAGAATGACAAATTGTTATGTCAGACAAATCTTTTCCAGCGAGCTTCCTTCTCTCTCGTCAGTATTGCCATTTTCCCCTCCCTATCAAAAAGGTAAATATCCATCCCGGGCTGCTGGTGACATATTGTTCTTGCCGTTATCAACTGCCATCAAGTGCTTTTATTTAAGATTTTTTTTTTGTTTTTTTTAACAGCAGAGCGGTGGAGGATTTCAAGACTGTTGACATCATCACGTCTGGATTGATGGAGCTGATTTTGTCCCAATATATTGTTACAGGCTAATCTTACAGAAACGCTGTCAGTGTCAAATCCCCATTTGAGCTGCGAGTGCTGTATCTTCATTGAACCTGAGGATTCAGGCACAAGGAGAAACTGAGGAGAATGTGAAGTTATACTTCTGTGTCCTTTTGTGTGTTTACAGTTGTCACAACTGCAACACAACCACCCCCCCCCCACACACACACACACACACACTTAATCTCCCAGAAATAATGAGAAATATTCATGAAAGGGGATTAACTCCTGTCAAAAATCTCCAACATTGACACATCAAATGACAGTCGCACCTCAAACAGGTCTTTCATGCTCAGTAATTCTGAGAAGATGAAGGTAAAAGACAATGTCTGCAAGTCTTTGATTTAATCATAATGACTCTATGCAAATAGCAAGACAATAAATAAAAATAATCGCACACGTGCAACATTCCACTTTTTTGTTTTCGTGTTGAGGGGGAATCGTGAGTATGGCCGCCACACTGAACAGGAAGAGACTAAACGGAGATGGTCAGAGAAGATGTGCAGAAAGGCTCCGGGTCTGACCTGTTAGTTGGTTGTCACCGGCCGCTGGGGCGATGCGGATGTAGGGTGTTGTGAGCTGAGTCACGAGTATGGCGGCTGAGTATAGTCAGTGGATCCAGGATGGCATGCAGTAAACAAAAACAATAAGACAAAGAGAGAGAGAGGCCACACTGAAGCTGAAAACCAACAGTTCCCATCATCATGCAACACTGAGGCAGAGAGAGAGAGAGAGAGACACCCGGTACAGTATTAGAAAGCATCTTACAGTTTGTTTCACCACGTTAGCAATCATTTCACACAGGTTAATGTCTTTGTGAGTCTAACACATATTCCTCCAGATGATGAATTGCTCCTTACACTTCCAGTATGTGTGATCTGACTTCACCTTATCGAGCCATGTAGATGGAGACATCTGGATCTCCACCAGAAATCCATAGCGGGGGCCTCATGCAAACTACACAATATACGAGACTGTCAGGGCATGTGACAGGACCTCCCACGGCCCAGAACGGAGTGTGACTACGGCTCCCTCTGGCCTTATCAATTCTGCTCCCGGATCAATGGTGCTTGGACTTCATCACCCTTAATGTGTGGGGCAGGACGTTCAGGCAGCATAGCTAAGTACCTGCAGACCTCAGCGGGCACACAGGCTGCCTCCCAGTCAGGAGGAAACACATGTTCCTGATCAATACAAATTCATGTGAAAACTATATCCCACAGTTTTGTCTTGTAGGAAATCTATTGACTCGCCAACTTACTCTGTGATTTAATGATGCTATCGTCATCTTATTTAACTTTCAGTGACTTATCTAATGTTAATTTTGTTAGTTTTCAGAAATCAAATGCGAGTGATGTTAGGAACTACAAAACATCTTTATTTATTCACACAATCCGATCTAGTCCTACCTTTGGTGGCGACTCGGACACAGTCGATTTTAGTCTCCTGCACCAACAGATAAAAGAAAGAAAAGGAGAAAAAGTGGGATCAGAGGTTATTATGAAACACATACACAAACATGCCCACACCAGGATACGCTGCTTATGGCGGCAGCAACACCTATCTCAGAGCCCGTGGTTACAACAAAACAGCGTGGCCGGCTCCATGCTGTCCCCCATCATCTGTTGAGCTCGATGACTGTGACACAAAATGCAGTTAAGCGAGAGGGCCCACAGCACAGATTAGCGGTGCTGAGCTGCTGATTTGTCAGCCAACAGCGATCTGTCGGCAGCTTGCGGCTCAAGGTGGTCAGCCACTGTGGAGAAACCAGAGCCCTGTGACAAGCGACACCAACTCAGCATGCGGCGCTCCAAAATGACACGTCAGGGAGACTTTCTGAATATGTAATGGAGTTTCAGCTCTGACAACAGCCTTCACAAAAAAAAAAAAAATAAATAAAAAAATAAAAAACACACTGCTCTCGCTGTTGGCACAGAAGTTTGTCGTCAACAATAGCTGGGCGAACAAGGAAAAGGACACCGACAGGAGCGGGGAGGCAATGAGTAATACAACACAAAAGACACGAGCGCTGTGTCCCTGTGTTTGTCCCGGCCAAGCTGTCCAATGAGCAATGAATACACATGGGAGAGAGAAAACATTTAGAGGCCATGAGAGGCATAATGAAGAGAAGAGAGATGGAGGAAAAACACATCACCTGGGCGCATGTGCTTCCACCATTACCGCAGCTTTTAAGGTGTCAGTCGGTCCCTTTATTCAAAAGGTGGCATTACAAAAAAATTCAATTGTTATTTGAACACAAGGCTAAAATAAAAATTCTAGGTATGGATGGCACACACCTTCCCTAAGTGCTAATCTCGTTTCAAAGGCCCAAACAAATCATACGAAAATCATTAGACATTAATTAAGGCTTGCAGGACCGTCTATTGACAGTGAAGGCTTCATAAAAGAGAGTGCATTTGGCCACTTTGAATCAAAAGAGCCAACGTAAAAATAATGTCAGAAATGTCTCCATCACGGAGAGCGAGAGCTTTATGCAGTGTCAACACAGAGTCTTTTATTCTGTTTGTTCAAAGCGCAGCGCTATCATACCACTCAGTGTTTCGCCGTGGAAGGTTTCAGACTCGCCGATGCTTTAGTCTCAAGAGCAAACTTGCCTAATTGGATTCAGCCCGGCCTCACGTGTTATTTGTATTGCCTCCTTAAAGACGTGCCGGTGTTTCTCAAGGAGGCTGCTTATGGCGATTCTCATTCAGCACCACAATCGGTGGGGCTCTTGAAGTTGCCATTGAGCTGTCTGCCGCCGCTCCGTGGAGGGAGGGGCCCTGCCAAGTGCCACTCGATGACAGAGGCTGCGACCTGTACGATTGGTAACCCCATTGTTGTTCCCTGCCTCCCACACTTAACTGCCGCTGGGACGGCCGCCTCTGCTAAATGCCGTTGATCAAAGGCCCGTCTGGCATTTGGCGTTGGGCTGCATTGGAAAAGGCAGGAGGACAGGGTAATGGAGGGAGAGAGCGTGTCATGACACAGGAGCTCTGCATTCCCAGCCTGACCCTGCTGAAGCCTATTAAGACTGCAGACAGTGCTGCTGCTGCTGCTGCGTCGTCCCACCAGAGTGCTGCCACATCTATCAGAGGCCAGATGAAGCTGCAGCGGTGCATGCATGTGTCCTGCCTATGTGAGCAGTTACTGTGCAGCCAGGCAGGTTTCCACTCTGCACTTCAGCTCCTTTGAGTCAACCACTCAGTGAGTCTGTCAGTCAGCTTTCTATTCTCATTAAATCCAACCTAAAATTTAGCATTGTTTCATGTGCACTTTAAAGTGGATACGTGCGAGGCTGAAATGGAAAGGTGTGCTTTGACACGACAGTACAAAGCGAAACTAGAAAAATAAAGAAAACTCATTTACACAGCCAAGACTCAGTTGCAAATTGGATGTATTGGTTTGATTTTCAGAGGCTGTAGCTGATTAAATTAAGAACACAAATTAGTCATCCTCTCAGTTATGCTAATTTAATTATCTAGTTGCTGAGCTGATATGATGAACTGTGTATCTGCAACAACCATGTAATCTTAAAGAAATTGGACTTTGTATTCTTTAAGTTATACTGTTAGAGCCTTATACTATCATGAAAAAAGATGCCATTATGAGCCATGTACTGTGTTACCAGGTACAGTACAGCATCTTAACTTCAACTCTTTTATTTAGCGTTATAGTTTAATCAGTTGTATCTTTTATAAACTAGAAAACACCCAGAGAGCACAAACCTCTGCTAAGGCCTAATCCAAGCTGCCAACTGTCTCAGATCATCCTGTATGAGTGTGTGTAGATTTTCTTCAAAATCCATTAACATGTGACAAAGTTATGAATTTCTGAAGTGTTTTACTATTATAAAAGATCAGATTTTCTGGGATCTCAACATTTTTTTGTAACAGGATCCTCAGATCTTTGTTTCTTGGCTAATACCCTACTGCTCTGAAAAAGTTCAAGAGGTCAAGACTTTCCTAAAGTTGGTAACAAATCTTAAAAATGAATTAATTTAGATAAATGCAGTGGAAAGTACTAGAGTATTAGTATAAAGTAACAAAATGGAAACACTGAAGCACTGACACCACAGTAATGCAGTATTACAAAGTACTGGACTTTTCTACAAAGTAACTGATGAGACTTTTCAAAACAACCAGTTTTGAGCCAGTGTGAAGCTGCAGTGTGACTCCACGCAGCATGAATAAACATAAAACTGAATATCATTTCAAAAAATGGTCAAACACCCACCCCGTTGGCTGTGCTGACAGCCTGGTAGTAGATACTGTAGCTCTTCTGCGGCAGCAGAGGTGCGTTCCAGTAACCGTTGTAGGTCTTGTTGTCCCCGACGGTGAAGGGTTGGGGCGAGTGGATGCCGCCGGCGGGGAACTGAGCAGTGAAGTAGTACTGTGAATTGAGGAGCGTGGCGTTCTGGAAGTGAATGGGAACCGGGTAGCAGCGCAGGATTTCTGCCGTGCCCCGTGCTCTGCGTGGACGTTCCTCCTCCACCACCACCTGGTACGCACTGCAAACACAGGACACAAACACAATTTACTGGCTCCGACGGGCCAAAGCGGGCACTTGTAGAACGCAATTGGCAAATACAAGCAGTATTTCTGTTTTGCCAGTTTTTGTTGTACAAAGTGTAAAAATTGTCTCTTTATGAATGGCACAGAGAGGCAGGCTGCAAAGATCCAAAATTCCCAGAGTAAACCAAGGCTCCAGAAATTATTCTTTATTTAGACACGAGATGGGAGGCATTTATGTAACAGATAAACTCTCATCTTACAGTGAAAGCTTTACGCATGATAATACAGCAACAGATTGAACTATAACCTAATGCCAAGATAAAATATACAGTGCAGATATGTATGTACATGTGCTATTCTCAGAAATGCTTATTCTTTTCCACATTTTTCCTTCTCAAATCTAATATCTAGAAATACACAATATATTTTGAAAACTACCATTAGATATTTTGCTGCACACAAGCTATATGGGGTGAAGTATTTGTACAGTATATTGTGCTTATTGAAGGAAAAATTGGGTAAACGTTACTAGTGGCACTGCATAACCCTGACCATAAAACAAATGAGCAAAAGTACAAAATTAACAATGCATTAAAACAAATTTAGTAGCTTACATTTCAACAGTATTTTGACCTATTTCTGTATAAGAATGCCATAAACATCTAAGTCAACAGGAAAGGTTCAGACATACACAGCAAGAGAAATCAGCAGTGACTCGGGACAGAGCCTAACGTTATTTGCTTTTTCATTATTCAGCAACTGAAAAGGTTAACGGCTCTTTCCATTTCCTCTCCGCCCGAGCCTTGTGTTTAGCTGGATCAAAACTGCAGCCCTCTGTGCCTCTGACAGAGATGACATTGTCTCCGAGCCGGCCACTTAGCTGGAGGGGGAGACTGACTGTCTTATAGACGTTCATGTTAGTATGCATCTCGCATCCACCTGTTAAATCTATTGAGTCGCTGAGTGACAAAGAGTCTGTTTACAGCTGCCACGGAGAATAACCAGCCATGATTGGGAACTAGTGTTCCATTTCCAAGAGAGCCGTGGAAACACCGAGTTATTATCACAGAATATGGAGCGGCGTTACACTGCTCAGTGAACACATGAATGAATGAATGGATGAACACTGTGCTTAGACATGCTCTGGATTTGGAAACCTTCTGGTGGCAGCACGTTTTTTTTTGTACCTTATATGTAAAAACACACAATTTGCACATTGTGGTTTTTTTGTCTTGATTGCCAACATCCAAGCCCGACATACAGACCATGCACAGCACATTCGAGTTATTCTGCTGATTGTTGGTGGCAACGAAAAGTAAGATCGCAAGCTGGAAAGCGTGCAAGAAATGTTGGCAAACGAGGAAGGAAATGGATTCATTATCTTTGTTGGACCTCAAGGATACGCACAATGTTTTTGTGAGAAACATCAATTTAACCAAACCGTGCATTAACACCTAGAAATAAAAGTCTATTATCTAGATGCTACCTGCACTGTGATGGGATTTCAATGTAGAATTAAGTCGGACGTACTTGGCGTTTATTTTTAAAGCTGTGTGTAGCGTTGGCTTCTGTTCTCCTGGACTAGCAGGAGATGTTGTAGTAAAGCTGTGTAGCCTACCAAGCTGAGAAACTCCCGCCGTGGTTTGACCAATCTGATACAATTACAACCACACACTCTTCTGCATGCACGTACACCCAACATCGACATGCTGTTTGCTAATACCGCATGTACAAGTAAATGAGACAGAAATGTAACTTGTGTTTGTTGACCTTCACAAAGTGCAATAATGTTTACAGTAACTAATGACAGATGAACATGATCAGAGCTTCATAGACTTCACGTGAATAGAAAACCCATAGTCCACAAACTAACGATTCCTGCAATGTTTGAAAAAAATAAAAAGTTCATAAAACATAAAGAGATCCGTCTCCAAATGTCAAAATTCACAAATTATTTACGATTTCATGAAGGCTGCCAGTTTAACCTTTTAGACCCCACTTGTCTCTGGTGTTTTTCTATAGTTGAAATTTCAAAATAAGAGCTCAAGGCTGAAGGGGTTAAATGAGCCCATATGATGTCAGAGGATTTCAAGCAATCAGAAAAATCCTCTCATGTTTCTGATTGGTTGAAATCCTCTGACATCATATGCGAGTTAGACTGTGAGTTAGTACATCAGACTGGACCATGGGACTTCAGTAGTGGTATTAGGATTGTCATAAAAAACACATTAAATGGCCAAATAAGCCTGAAATCTTTCTTATGGACTCTCAATATTGCAGCTATCAACCTATTCACGTTTTTTTTTTTTTTAGTGAAACATGGCTCTTTTTTTATTTCTAAATACAGATAGTAGTACACCCTTCTCCTCCTGAAACCTTCACATCTATTCAACCATTTACATTAAATTTATTCAATTGTACCATGCCATAAAAAACGATAATAGCTACCGACTGGCAGGATGTAGAGCTAGGGTGACCCTGAACATGTTCCCTCAGCCCACATCATTACAGCAACAAGCAGCAAAAAAATATCATTGTTAGGAAAAAAATAAATAAAAATGAGCACTGTAGTGACTGTACTCCTAAGCTGTATAGCCAGTGTGCAAACAGCCCTGGAGATGATCAATTGTTCCCAGCAGTTGGTACTGGATGATTAAGTATCCCCTTGTGTGTACAGCATGTGCTCTTTAACCCTATAGTTTATCATAAGGTGCTTGCAGTGTCATTAGAAAATCCCCCCTTTGCTCTTGGTGGGTGTGTCCCCAATTCCTCAGAGCTCTCCTATTTAGCACTGGGTTGGGAGGTGATGAAATATTTAATCCTGCTGAGAGTCTGCAGGAGAAATCAGCCTTTAATTACTGTCCCCTATTGAGAGCAGAGGTCAAAGGGCAGGTGGAGACGGTACACGGGAGCCACTTAAGTAGCTGCAGAGCGGCAGAGAAATAAGCGATTAGGCGGCATGGGAGCCTCGGCAAAACACAGAAGATCTGATCTATAATAATATATCAGCTGTCAATCACGCAAGTCATCAAGTCTGACGGATGAACAATAAGTTATTTTTTTAGAAATAGTTTATGAAGAACTGCCTTTGTTTCAGGGCTGCAACGATTATTCGACATAATCGATTACGTCAATTATAAAAATCCATCGACGCGGAAATTCAAGAGTCGATGCGTCGTATTATTGTTTTTGTTATAGGCAAAATCAAATACCAGCTGGGAAAAAGTTACCTGTACTTGTAGTTCCCCACAGGAAGCGGTGGGGGCAGTATCGCTCCCACTGTTTACGGCATTGACAGAAAGGGACAGGAAGAAGAAGAAGCACAACAGCGACAGGCAGCAGAACCAACCAATAAAGAGGGAAGATGCAAAACAGCACGGCTTTTTGATTTTTACGTTTTTTTCAGAAGACTAAAAAGCAC